>JALPQI010001940.1:0-116872 GCA_025490895.1 Thaumatotibia leucotreta
GGAGGCCTATGTTCAGCAGTGGACGTCTTTCATCTGATAATGATGATGACATATTTAAAACATGAAATACTAAACCGCCAAGCACGTGCAGAATTGTACCTATAAATTAAACTCCAAAACAAACATGGGCGTGTCGCTAGCTATAAAGTATAAACAAATACTCGACAATGCTCGTACAAGTTAAATGAACGCTGGCGCCATTTTATCATACGTTTTAATCGGGTAAAATTAATTTAACTTTAAATCCGGCGCTGATTGGGACTGTAATCCTTCGGTTTAACTTTATTGTGGGAGATGAGGGTAGTTTTTGATAGGATAGAGTCTATGTTTTTGCTTTTAATGGGCGTTTTAAGAGCGGATCAATTTAATGCATGTTTCGGAGAATGCTCAGTTCGAGGTTTTTTAAAAACTTAAACATTTAACAAATGGGAGCAGTGGCCAACCATGAGTCTCAGTCACTCCACTCGTCTCACCGCGAGCTACTAAGCTATGAACTATCGGCTATAAACACGAACAAAAGATACGCACTCCCGTGTAAATAAAAGAGACACGACGATACTCGCCCAGCTATCAGCTATCACCGCCCGGCGAGTATTGCTGTGTCTCTTTTATTTACACGGGCGTTCATATCTTTTGTTCGTGTTTAAAGCCCATAGTTCATAGCGTAGTAGCTCGCGTTGAGACCAGTGTCTTACTTTCTATCCGGCTCGCTCGCGCTAATATATATTATACACAAGTAGGAGTGGGATGGATAGAAAAACGCGTTTTAATAACGTAGGGCTACTGTAATATATTTGGTTAAATTACTGCTCTCTTTCAGGGTCTGGCACTCCGGTACACTTAAGAAAGGGACACATGCAGCTTCGCTTGATCACACCTAGTACCTACGTAAAATTGAAGAAAGTATAGGGCTCTGTGTTCCCCTTTCGACAATGCACATGTGACACCATTACGCACGCGTTCATTTCATAGGGTGTGGTAGCTGTTTATGCTTACTTGGGACTCAGTAACTCGGCATAAAATCAAATGGGCTGCGTGACGTGCGTGACCATTTGAATGCACGAACAAAAGATATGAACGCCCGTGTAAATAAAAGAGACACAGCAATACTCGCCGGGCGGTGATAGCTGATAGCTGGGCGAGTATCGTCGTGTCTCTTTTATTTACACGGGAGTGCGTATCTTTTGTTCGTGTTTATAGCCGATAGTTCATAGCTTAGTAGCTCGCGGTGAGACGAGTGGAGTGACTGAGACTCATGGTTGGCCACTGCTCCCATTTGTTAAATGTTTAAGTTTTTAAAAAACCTCGAACTGAGCATTCTCCGAAACATGCATTAAATTGATCCGCTCTTAAAACGCCCATTAAAAGCAAAAACATTGACTCTATTCTATCAAAAACTACCCTCATCTCCCACAATAAAGTTAAACCGAAGGATTACAGTCCCCAATCAGCGCCGGATTTAAAGTTAAATTATTTTACCCGATTAAAACGTATGATAAAATGGCGCCAGCGTTCATTTAACTTGTACGAGCATTGTCGAGTATTTGTTTATACTTTATAGCTAGCGACACGCCCATGTTTGTTTTGGAGTTTAATTTATAGGTACAATTCTGCACGTGTTTCGCGGTTTAGTATTTCATGTTAAATAATCATCATCATTATCAGATGAAAGACGTCCACTGCTGAACATAGGCCTCCCCCGAAGATTGCCACAATGACCCGTCATGTGCCAAATACATGTATGTATCCTAATCTAATTAAGTTTTTCGTCAGAATAGGGAAGTTAATTATTATATTTTATTATTATCTAAAGAGTAACATAATTTTTTTTTCAACAGTGCACTATGTAACATTGTTTCCCACTAAAAAATTGTTTTTTTTAAGTAATATTTAATTATAAGCTTTCCATATACTGCCGGTTAATATATTTCGAATAGATAGAAATGTATGATAGTACCTTGTGTTATGAAATAAAGATATCCAAATACAGCCTTAGAACAGTTAATATTACGGGCACAATTTGGTTTATTTTGAATGTGACATCAAAAAATTATACACAAAATTCATTGTATGAAAAATAGACTTCTCAAAATTCTCCATACAAAACGCCAATTTCATATGTAGTGGCCTAATATTTGTTAAATCGGCAAGTGACGCTAAGTACTAGAGTATTCCGACATATATATATGTACCTATGTACATATTATATATACACATTCCAGAGTAAAACCGTCTGTAGGCGAAACCTAATCTCCATCCCCTTTAATCCCCATATCACACGGTTAATTGCTATGCTAAGCGGGCCGCTTCCTTAGCGAACTTTTTGCTAGTTACCGCTTTAAAGCCAAAATGGCGTATCTTCTTCATAAGGCTAGCTTCACACGTCGCTTGCGTAAAGCTACAATTACAAAATTTTGCTTTATTTGCTCTCTTGCTGACAAATGTTATAAACAGTAGCCGTACCAGAGCAATTCTCAAAAAAATTTTACATTCGGATCACGTCCTCCATAATGGTAAAAATTGCTAGAGTCAATCATGCTGCGCAAAATCCACCACATTTCCCAATATGTCCCAGATAGTTTGTATAGAAGTTTCCTTTTTTGTTACCACCAGATTCCTGTACATTTTTGGTAACAAAACATTTTGGGAAATGTGATGGATCTTGCTCAGCATCATTGAATTTAGCAGCCTAGCCTACCAATATTTATCAATGCCGAAGCCGTGATCCAAATGTATAAAGTTTTAGAGAAATGCTCACCATGACTTTGCAAGTAGGGAACGATAATGTTAGGTGTTTCTCTATAGGTATAGATAGTTCCACGACAGTTGAGACCACGCACACATCAACATGTCATGTAAACACACGGGTAATTTGAAATTAGTGTTCTTTTTTCGTACTGACAGCAAACCCAATTGCAACTCTACTCGTAAGATTGACCAAAAAGTTTAAGGCATTTGCTTCAATATTTTGACGCAAGTCATTCATTCACCCCAACTCTGGTGAAATTACCTATACGTAAATCAAGCCATAGCGCTCGCTCCAAAATGTCGCCCGGCGAGTATTGCTGTGTCTCTTTTATTTACACGGGCGTTCATATCTTTTGTTCGTGTTTAAAGCCCATAGTTCATAGCGTAGTAGCTCGCGTTGAGACCAGTGTCTTACTTTCTATCCGGCTCGCTCGCGCTAATATATATTATACACAAGTAGGAGTGGGATGGATAGAAAAACGCGTTTTAATAACGTAGTGATAGCTCATGGTAGGGCTACTGTAATATATTTGGTTAAACTATTGCTCTCTTTCAGGGTCTGGCACTCCGGTACACTTAAGAAAGGGACACATGCAGCTTCGCTTGATCACACCTAGTACCTACGTAAAATTTACGAAAGTATAGGGCTTTGTGTTCCCCTTTCGGCAATGCACATGTAACACCATTACGCAGGCGTTCAGTTCATAGGGTGTGGTAGCTGTTTATGCTTCCTTGGGACTCAGTAACTCGGCATAAAATCAAATGGGCTGCGTTATCATAGTGGGCACATTAAGTACTGCGTTCGCCAACCCGTTTGGCATTTGCCCAGCGTGACGATTATGGGCGTGGGATATCCTCCTCCTGATGATGTGAAGTGCTTTAAAAACGAAGCTTCGGGGCTCTCCCTCAACAGCCTCAAACCAGCACTGTACTTGCCCGTACAATCCAAAAGCGCCCTCTATACTAATGCTCTTTGAATAAAACATGTATCGATTGCTTACTGAAGTATATTCAAAATAAAATCTTAGACCAACTTATGCAAACTACGGGAGACAACTGATAGCGGCATTTAGTTGACGCTCAGCGCCATCTGTTGACAGGCAGAGGTACTAACATAATGGTTTAACGCGCAAACAAGCACCGTTCCTCATACCTCGATAGCCACCACATCCTAAAATTGTCATAACTCGATCTTATTTTGAGCGGTTCTGCCAGTTTCTTACACAAATCACAAGCATTCAGGGGGGTAGACGAACGGACTTCGTAGTGGTTCCGCCATTCGTAGAACTTGTAGTATTTGTTTAAATCTTTTATGCTATCGTACATTTTCTTGGCTATTTCTTCGGTACCTAATTTCATTGCGTCGATGTAGGAATTGGGTGGTAGGTACCTAAAAATAAAAAGGTTTGAAACTACCTTGGTTATGTACTAGATCCTAGTCATTATAATTAAGAACAAATTCATCCTCAGTTGTCTGAGTTAACAACTTTCTAACCTCCAAATACTTACTTTACGCTGAAACTGCCATATTTGTCTATATAGTAATTCAGATAACTTCTGACCGTGTTCTTTGTCTATTGTTAGAAAACTGCAAGATAGTCAAGATACTACTGTATTTGCATTAAAAAAATTGACTGCTTATTTAAATTGCAACTCTATCACCAAGCAATAAGATTCAATGTTAACCAATAGGGAATAATACAACCCTTATAATAAAGACATGTCGTCCATTAAATACAAAAGCGACACAACTCAAAAACCGTGAAAAATGATTTTATTGCAAAAACGACATTATAAGCACTAATATTTTACGTGACACTAAGACACCTGTCGATTTGACGTTAGTAAGTATCAAAATTATGCAGGTGCCCTTTTTGCACTATCGCTCTTTCGACACTAATTTCAGTGCTAAACTGCCATTTTGTCAGTTGCGACTCGATTGTCGACCAAAACGCACGACATTTTTGTGAAAAAGTGCCATGAAACGAAAAAATAAGTGATTACGTTAAAAAATATGTACGCAAAAGTGCCATATTTGTAGATGTGGCCGTTTTGAATAAAATAAATACGTAAATATTATGTTTCTTTATATAAAAAGGAGTCGCAAAACGGAATGTGGCAGCTTTAATTTTAAAATATCCTTTTAAATTTGATTTTTCATTCATCAAAACTGCCGTATTAGGATTTGCAATCTTTTTGAATTAAAAATATATTCGAATGCATCAATCACAGGAGCCATATTTATACATGTTGCTGTTTTGAATAAAGTAAATATGTATGGTTTAGATTTCTTTATAAACAAAGGAGCCGCAATACGGAATGTTGAATTTCAAAAAACATTGTTGCATTTACAACCGTTTTTAATTCAGTATAATATTAAAACCCATAAATGTACCAGATTGAATAATTGAGTATCTTTTGCATGCAATCTTAAAAAATACAATACATCTTATAAAAACAGTAATTGTAAAACGTGGTACTTTGTATTGTGTTCGTTTTACTTAAAAGTATATTAGAGATTGTGTGGAAGATAACTGTGAATTTTGTGTACCTATAATTGCGACTACGAAGAAACAATAATGGCATAAACTTCGGATTATTAAGTATTTGTCATACTTTCCTATTATATTATTTGTATACAATTCAAGTAAAACAAACAAAGATCTAACCCCGGTGTATGTTTTAACGAATCTAAAAACTTAAGTATATTAGTAGTATTTATTTTTTCACGTTTGGGAACGCCAACATAGAGATGATGACTGTTTTTAAAATAAATTATTAGATGTTATGCACGGCATCATACACGAATAAATTATTACTAAAATATAGACTGCAGTCATTATTGTACAGAACTTTTATTTAATATATTTGTAGTATACAAACGTGACGTTACTTTTGTGTATTTCATGTAAATCTTTCAAAAATCGAAAAAATATGTTGACTTGACAGTCATTATGCCTATTGCTTCACTACATAGTTAGTACCTACCCAAGTACTAGCGCTAAACTGTCATGTCGTCTAAAAAAAAATTGTTACATTATTACTAATCATAAGTAGATTTTTAGGAAAGACTTATTATCACTGCAATTAAATATTGAAAGATATACTTTTGTATCGGCTAAAATTAAGTTCTTGCATCAATTCTAAAGAAAAAACTAGTAAACCGTCAAAACATATCAATTTGGATCATTTAGTATGGGATCTTAGTGACCACTACACAAATACAATACACATAGAAAAAACAAATAACTAAAGATGTACTTAACCGATTTTTATTATTTACGTGCTTTTAGGTGGGCTATTTCCAGTTTATAGTAAAAATAAGTGGTATCAAAGTATTCATTCCATTCTCAACAATATAACTTTGATCGCGTTGTATTTATTTTATATTTATTAACTAAAGTTACCACATTTTTTTATATAGCAGGTTGATTCTTGAAGAAAACCGATAATTATATCTGAATTTTAAACTAGTACGTCCGTTAAATTCATCAAAATATGTGACCAAAGTTAAAATTAATCAAAGTAACCCCGGTTTACGGTACCTATAAACATGTTCTGACAATATGTAAGTAAAGAAACAGTAAGAAAAAGTTTTGTCTGGTTCAGTTTTGTTAAAAGAACAGTATTTCTATGTTTAAGACATGATTTTATGTATGATTGAAATTAAATAACTGCTTATTTTTTGGTATTTGTGGCCTTTGATGGAAAAAAAAAATCTGAGTTAATGTTATTTTTTTATGCAAAACGGACGTATACGCTCATGAAAGCTTGCACAGCACATATTACTTTCCAATAACCAAACACATCAAAAGAGGGTTAAAATACCTACAAATTGATATATAACACATATAATGTTAATGCTGTAAAAAAAATTTGTGAACAAAAAACGAATACAAAATCTTTAAACAGCTCCCCTGTAAAAAGTAATTTTTTGACTTGTGTCGCTTTTGTATTTAATGGACGATGTATTCCATACGGTTCCCAAACGCACGAGAGTAGGGTCCTCTCGAACCAGCTTAAGGTGCGTTCAGACCAAAAGAGCATTCGCTGTTCTATCCCCCGCTCTACGAAATCAACCAATCACGTTTTGTTTAAGGATCGAATTTCGTAGAGTGGGAGGTTAGAACAGCGAATGCTCTTTTGGTCTGAACGCACCTTTAAGAGATGACTCTCAATCCGTTAGAAAGATGCGTATGGGTAGTTCTATGCGATTATTCCGTCGCACAAATCAAGTCATTACCATTCCCAAATTATTGACGAACTACGTATAAGTAGTGGAGTCATTTTCGGTTATGTTGTAGCAGACGCATGTTTGTCTGTCTTGTTTGCTTTTTTTACATAACAGAAAATAAAGTGGTGATGGTAATGAACAGAATAAACGCATAAAAAAATCGCATAGAAACACCGGTATCGGGGAGTGCGCTTGCAATGGGTTTCCGAGCGAACGCTGAGCGATCATTTGGAATTACACGCAGCGTCGTAGGGGCAGAGACGTGGTTAATTCCAAATGGTCGCTCAGCGCTAGTTTTTTTATGCAAACACAGTAGCATCTTGCGATTTCTAACAATAGACAAAGAACACGGTCAGAAGTTATCTGAATTACTATACTCGTACCAGGATATTTGAGTCCGTAATCAAAAGTAGGTAATTATTTCTCGTGATTGGTTTATGTTTAATCAGGAAAATAGCGTTCACATCAGAGTACGTGCACTTTTAGGTTAGAAAGTTGTTTACTACTTAAAACAACTAAGGATTAACGAGCCATAATTAGGTTAGATATACAGTGTGTGGCCTTTAACACGGGCAAGCCATTAAAAATGAAATGAGTGACTCCTTAGACTATCGACAATAATCCTGTAAAGGTCCCGGTGTTTCAAAGTGGTTAAGTTCGGAGATATTGTCATTCAAAGCTATGGCCCTTTAGTACTGGATCTTGGCATCACAATGTCGTAGCTTCTCAGTCGCAAGACATCTTGATAGTATACCAGGTACGAAGTCATAACAATAATTTTGTTTTTATTTTTACATTAATTTGTTACGGCTTAAAAAAAATAGTTATTTGTTTTACTAGGGAGCAAAGTGATTGTTTAACTCTCGTGCAAATATTGAAACCCGAGCAAGCGAAAGATTCCAGAATTTGAACCACGAGCGCAGCGAGTGGTTCATAAAATGGAATCTTGAGCGATGCGAGGGTTTTAAGGCACGAGAGTTGAACAAGCTTTGCTGCCGAGTGAAACACAACATTTTTCACCACTCTAAAGCGAGGAAACATGCGAAATAAAAATCAAATATAACAAATTAGAAGGTATTTATTTGCAAGTCCTCAACTTCCAAAAATAAACAAATCAACAAATAATAAAACAATAACCTCAAATACTTATCTTGGCGCGGCAATGCTTAAAAATTCAGGATAAATCCAAAATGATACTCATGTAGTTATTGGCGATTTTTCTGTGATTTTCGGAATTATCCCACTTTCGCATCTCGCAATTACCCGAAAACTTGAAAATTAAGAGTGAAAGAAAACAAAACACGACCGAACTCGTTTAGATTTTAAAAGAAAAAAATATTTATTCTGAAATTTGCATAGTGTCAACACTTTTATTTTCCTATTGTTTTTATTGGTCGTATTTTTAGAACTTTGAATTAAAAGCCTTTTACAACAAAATGTGGTATTTAATTTGGATTTTAGCATATTGAATATAATATTATGAAAGGTGCATGTGTATGAATCTGTTTGAAACTATTGAGTTTTCGAACGTACTGTCTAGTTCAAACGTCAAAATAGTAGATTGTTCAACGAGGGACTAAAACAGGCCATTATGACACGAGATATTTATCCACCCGAGCGTAGCGAGGGTGGATGTAGTTCGAGTGTCATTATGGCTGTTTAGTCCCGAATTAAACACTCTACTTTTCACTTAGAATGCGAGGAAAAAAGCTACATTCTACATAATCTCAGTATTAATTAACAGAAAGAACAAATAATAAACAAAAAATATATATGTTCTGCGATGTCAAAACTTCCGATTTCTTCGGAACATGGCCACTTTACTATAAATTCGCAAACTTTTTCAAGTTATAGGTATGGTTTAGTTGGAGTATGGTTTTAAGCTTCTTAGATTTTTCATCAAAATATGTCAGAAATACGCCTTCCATAAATGATGTTGGTACCTACCTAATTTGCTTTCCAGTTTTCCAATCCATAAAAGTTTGATACGCTTTTGAATATATTACACTAGATTTCGGCGGCAAAAAATTTTGCACCACCTCTTTTGCATTCTTCTTCATTCTGGAGTAAGGCGTTAATACTTCTTCATCGCATGACGTGACATCGTAAATTATATAACTACGATTTCAATATTACTTATGGACAAAAACACAAAAAATAAGCAATCAAATTCGTTCCGCGCTTAAGTTTTTATCTGTATTCCTTTTTCGAAATATGACGCTTTAAATACTTGCATATTTAGCCAACGAATTGGAGCTAACTACATAACTATTTTGAAGCTAATTGGTTATTAAAAAATAAGTAATAAATTGGATTCAATCTTAATCATATATTAAACAAGTATTAAATATACATGTATATCAAGAAAATAAATCGATTCTCCTTAATATTTTTTCACGATTGACATTTTGAGGTTATTTTCAATGTCAATAACCGTTCGTTCAAAAATCATAAACACTAGAAATGGCTGTTTAGGGGTTTCCAAAGTCAATTAAAAAAAGTTTAGAGGTTGTATCCACGGCATGCACAAAAGTGGTCCATACACAAGCACTGAAAATGGCGACTATCTTTATTCTTGAACACCGTGAGTGTGTGGCTGTTTACGGGTTTCCAACGTCAGTTAAAAAAATTTTACTTTAGTCCCTAGAGATTAATAAAGAGTTTTAGTCCCGATATGCAGGGACTAAAATAACATTTTAAGAGCATGAGAAGTGAAAAGCTTATTGTACTCTCAGGCCGTATAAGTTATTGCTTTTGTCTACCCAGAATATTAAAAAAAAAATACTTTAACCTCTAGAGATTAAAACTCAGTTTTGCGCTCTGAAATTGAAGGACAAACAGCGTGTTTACGAGCAGTGTGGTGAAAAATACTTTTTTCAATGATTCAAAAATGATAAGATATTGATAACTTTTAATTCAAGTAAATGAACCCATAATAATGAAAAACACATGAACAAAAAATTACAAAAAAACTCTTTTTTTTATAAATTACAATACATGGAAATGATTGTTGATCAGCTTATTAATGCACCGTTTAAATTTTCACCCCGGTTGTAGGCCACACACTGTATGTACAGTTCTATCTGATGATTTTAGGTGATTAGATTTTAATGTTATATGTCATATAACAAAGAAAACATACCGAAATGTACAGCTCCGGAGGTGGAATCTATACCCACGTCTTCCACGTCACGGCTAGTGTCTAAAAGTGGATTTACACCAATCGAGTGAATGCTCATTTTATCCCCACTTCGAAATTCTTTTGTTACACAAAACGTTATTCGTCGAATCGAAATTCGTTGATTTCTTAAGGTGCATTCAGACCACACGAGCATTCGCTATTCTATGCCCCGCTCTACCAAATCAACCAATCACGTTTTGTGTACCGATCGAATTTCGTAGAGTAGGGGGTTAGAATAGCGAATGCTCGTTTGGTCTGAATGCACCTTTAGAGTGGGGGATAGAATGAGCATTCGGTCGTTTGGTGTAAACCCACCTTGAACCACTCAGCGACTTGAGAGTCGCGTTTTATAAAGTTACATTTTAAAATTTCGCTGTTTGTCTCTCTAACGCACGCACATATTGGCTAGAAGGAGAGGCAAACAGCAAAATTGTAAATTGTAACTTTATAAAAAGCGACCCAGCCATTGTAGCTCAATTTAGGCATCAGCGCAAGCTGGTAAACTTCGGTATTTTTTCTTTGCTGGTATATAACATCTAATATTCAAAGTTATGTTCTCGTAAGGCCCAACATATATTTTCTATAAATGTTATTTTGTACCTTGAAATGTAAGGAATAGTGGTGAACTTCGTTTGTTTGTGACATCAAACAAAGGAAATTAGACTTTATTACGTTTATGAAAGATTCATCATCATCATCAGTCAATTGGCTGATGATGATGAAAGATTTAAATATTGTAGTGAAGTGAACATTATAATGTACAGTACCTGCATAGGGCCATACGAGGATATACAGTATACACATAGGGTTACTAGTGTTACTACATAATAAAATACAACACAGAAAATATTTAACCCTTAATCAAACCCGAGTCACACCAAAATTTCATTGGTTTTGGCCCTTATCATTGAGACACAAGATTCAAAACAGGGGGGAAACATATTCCCATTATCCTATTAAAGGGTTAATAAAATAATTCGTTGTTCCGCAAAATACGAAATTAAAAGTTCGGAACAATGGAAACGAAAAGAACGTAATGGCTTGATTTTTACTCAGCTGACAGGAGCGACTGTTATGTACTAGGAATAGTAGGAATCAATATTATAATGCCAACTGTACCTATGCAACAATACTTACCACTTATAATTCGCTCCGCCAAAAACAACCGGCACTACATTGTTCTTATACGCCCTCAAAACAGCATCAGTAACAAAATCGTGGTCTATAGACTCCTCCATGGCCAAATAAAAATAATACTGGTTCTTCAACCTCCAATTGCAAGCTCCGAAGGATCTTCGCTTGCACTGTTTCGTACCACAATTGCCGTAGATGTCTAAGGTTAGGTTATATTTCTTCATTTCCCTTTGGAGTAAATATGTGAAGCCTTCCCTGTTACTGTTGGATTTGCAGACATCTAGAATCACAGCTGCAGCTTTGCTTTTGGTTTTCAGCAGCTCTTTCATTTTCAAGCTGATAGGTTCTGCCTTTAGGGTCCAGTTGAAATGGGAACCGAGCTCTTGCGATCGGTTGTTGTAGACCGATATGAATCTGTAGGGTATTGTGGAGTCGCGTCTGAAACATATTTTATAATACTCATCATTGGATACAATGTACTTACAAATATAGGTATGTAGTTTAGAATTCCAATAGGAATAACTCTTTTATTTATATGTCACGTGGGTAATCTACCAAAAAATATTTGACACGTATTTTTTTAAAATAATTAACATATTACAGAAATATACATATATCGATTTGCTGGCCGTGTGGCTGGGCAGTAAGAATATATTTGTCACCACCCCAACTCCTCCTGCGAGTCTCCTAAGAGTCGACTAAGGGATTGAAATGTCACGACTATTATTTGATAAAAGATTGATGATGGGTTGCAGCGTCATCATAGTGGATTGGACACATTACTGCGATCACCATCCGCTTGCCCAGCGTGGCGATTATGGGCATTTACCTCCTAAATAGGAGAGGCCTACGTCCAACAGTGGACTATCATAGGCTAATGATGTGATATCGATTTGAAATGTCGCGTAATGTCACGCCTAGGCATAATTTTCACCTAGTAGTGAGTGACGTCGGCGTCGCGAGCCCCCAACTCCTGAATTTTGACGCGCTATCGTCGGGTGAGAATGCAATTGTGCCATATCCATTTTCAAGCAAAATCGGTTTTTAATGGTTCTTGATAGAAGATTTTTTTTGGAGTTTAAAACAGTAATCGATTTTTGAAAATTCTTATTTTATATTTAAAAAAAACATATATTTGTGTGCCATATCCTCAAACCGCAACAAATAGTGATTACAATATTGTGCCATGTCCGGACATGACACAAATTTACGGTTAACAGCTATTTATCAGTGTGCCAAGCGACTAACCGATCAACATTTTTGTGACATAATCCATTAATCGATTTGACTGTATCGATTCGATACTTTTATTTTCCTACCCTCTCTTTTGATAAATGACAATATAGAAGGTAAGCTTGATTTAAAATGATTTGTGTCATTCATACTTCAAGCTTTTATCTTAATAAATTGGTGGTATAAATACATAATATGTGTTTATAATTACGAGTACCTACCTAACCATAAATTGTAAGAAATGACTTTTTCTGTAGTATAACAGAAAAAGTGACCGAACCCCCTATGACCAGGACTGGAATCGAACCAGCGACCTCCTGTTTTCCTGCCATGCCATGCCATTTAAGTCCTGGCCACAGCAGGCCTCGGTCACTATTCCTGAAGTACATTATTATATGACATGTCTTTTTATTTCTAGAGCGTATATGCAGGTACTTAAACTGTAATATTATTAGTTGATAAGAGATGTCATTCATTAGTAAACGTATTATAAGCTGTTCTCATCGATATTTTTTACATTAGCACTAACTAGATATCGTTGAAAAGTTTATCATTTCACAAAATTAGAGAAGGTGACCTTCTCCTATTAGATGGTACCTATTTATAAGAAATTAAAAAAAATATTCACATAAATATTGGGAATCAATATTGGCACCATATTCACGTGTATAATTATGTCTTCATACTCGAGATAAATTATCGTCTTGACTTGAAATAAAATCTAGTCGTAAAATAACTTTTATTTGCATAAACAATTGCTTTTAATGTCTACCTTTCTTGACATTGCACTAACATTTTGTGACACATCCATAACTTTGTGTCATATCATACATAGCAAGTTTAACATTTTCTTACAAAAAGGGATATGGCAATTGTAAAACTACTTATATCTCTTGACTATTATAAGTTAAACATTAATTGTATATAACAAAAAATAGTAAATTAATATACTTACTAAGGTGTCAGTTAAGTTAAATATTGCAAAATTTTAAGACATTCCAAGAAATATTTTTTTTTGTTTCATTTCGCTCTCCTCTAAACCAAGGCAAGTGGCGTATAGCACAATTGCATTCTCAGCCGACGCTATGTTTTAAGTCTCTAAGTTTTCGTTTGTAGTTGATTGTAGTTCCTTTGTTTTCGTTTGTAGATGAATGGAAATAAAGTTACGAATCGGGGTGGAAAACCTTAGTATAGGATTTGCGAAATTTTCTCTTTTAACGATTGGGTCGTGTTCGGAATCGTTTGTAGTTGATTGCAGTTCTTTTATTTTCGTTTGTAGTTGAATGGAAAAAAAGTTAAGAAGGGGGTGAAAAATCTGAGCACAGGATTTGCGAAATTTTTTACTTTTAACAATGTATTTGTGTTCGAAATCGTTTGTAGTTCCTTTGTTTTCGTTTGTAGTTGAATGGAAAAAAAGTTACGAAGGGGTTGAAAAATCTGAGCACAGGATTTGCGATATTTTTACTATTAACAATGTAATGGTGTTCAAAATCGTTTGTAGTTGATTGTAGTTTCTTTTATTTTCGTTTGTAGTTGAATGGAAAAAAAGTTAAGAAAGGGGTGAAAAATCTCAGCACAAGAAATGCGAAATTTTATCTTTTAATGATTGAATCGTGTTCGGTTTCGTTTGTAGTTGATTGTAGTTCCTTTGTTTTCGTTTGTAGTTGAATATAAAAAAAGTTACGAGGCGGGGTGGAAAACCTTAGTATAGGATTTGCGAAATTTTATCTTTTAACGATTGGGTCGTGTTCGAAATCGTTTGTAGTTGAATGTAGTTCTTTTATTTTCGTTTGTAGTTGAATGGAAAAAAGTTAAGAAGGGGGTGAAAAATCTCAGCACAAGATTGAGCGCGTCTAATTAAGTTTTAGAACTTAAGAAATTAAGGAACTTAAGTAATACAACTTAGTGCATAACATAACTGTTGAAGAAAATAACATTGATGAAAAATCATTCCTCAAAAGGCTTCAACTGAGCTTGGCGTCAAGGCATCATTTGGATTTCTTAACGCTGGTCTTTCGTTGAAACCCTTCCGAGGAAGAGCAACCGGCACGTTGTTGGCACATAATGTAGCAAATGCTCTCAATGTCGTATCTGCGGATGATATGCGTAGCCCACAGTCAACTCAGCTTGCTAATTCTAATGTCTGTCTTTATTGAACTTCAGTAGGTTTTTTTTTCTTCAAATGGTGAGTTGTTGAAGGAGGCCAATCGGTCCTCGCAAGAAATACGGGCGGCTTATTGGCCTTTCATTAAACTGGAGATAGCTAGTAATTCCAGTAGGGTTAGCTCATGATTAAAGCGACAGTGTCTCGCGGTGACATAGAATATCCGTCCCTCTTTTATATTTATTAACACAGTAAAAGACGGGTAGTCTATCTCGCGGCAACATATTGTCGCACCAATCATGAGCTAGATAAGCCTACGGCCTAAAGAACATTCTAGAATTTATATTTCACGTACCTGTATGTCCAAGTCCAATTAAAAAACCCGTCATATAAACGATTACATACAGGGAACTTGTCAGCTGAATCGTTGGCGGCAAATACATACACCTGATTTATACCCCTCACGCTCGGTAAGTCCACATCGCTACTGCTTTCTAAATCACCAGCATTAAAAACAATGGCGTCGAAATATCTCAAATCGCCGAACAACGTTCTATTTTGAGTGACATAACAATTGATTTTACTACACTTTTTTGTAATGAAATGCTGTTGACCCATGAGCTCGATTCCTGATAGATTGGACCACAGGAGAATATGCTTTATATCGGTTAAGTGGCGTTCGAATTTTATAACCTCTTTATAATTTAATCTCTCATCGACGCATTGGATAGTTATTATTATGCAAATTATGTGCACTATGAATTTCCAATTTCTGTACAAGAATCGTCCCATTTCGATAGAGAGTTTTTGTTTATTTTGGATACGAGTATTTTCAGCGAAGGCTTTTTAGTATTTTATTTTTCAATTTAGTTCTGATGGAAATGGGAACTCCGTTAGAAGAATTGTGCACTATGAAATGCTTATTGTATTGTGTGATGAGCTCGAAGGAAGAATTCAAGTGGTATGCTGTTATCAATTTTTGTTTGAAAACAAACTGTCGCTCCGTAAAAACTACTGTGAAAAAATCTGAATTGTTTTATGTGGCGTCTAACGTCGAACGTTTTTGTGTGAAATTGTTGAGCTGACTCATTTTGTAAAGGTGCATTCAGACCAAGCGAACATTCGCTATTCTAACCTCCCACTCTACGTAATTCGGTCGTTACACAAAACGTGATTGGTTGATTTCGTAGAGCGGGGGATAGAACAGCGAATGCTCTTTTGGTCTGAATTTAATACACCATCTTAATTATATTTTCTTTTTTCCCTTAAGAGGTTTACCGCATGTGCTCACTAAATTAATAGTCTGCATATTCCTTTAATTTTTTTTTGTAATTTTTTATTTTTATTGAATTTCATTTCTCACATTCTCTCTTGTCAAATCTTATCTTGACACGTGTTACGAGTAGTATACAGGGTTGCCAGTGCCAATTTAGTATAATTTTTTCATGCATGTACTGTTACCGGTGTCACTTGTTAGTTTTAAGAATAGTCTTAAGTTTATTATTATTATCATTTTTTGGTTTTGGTTGCCCTGAAAATCAGCGTCGTGGCAACCTAGCCATGACACATGCTGAGTGGCAACCTTTTTGGTGTGTTTATTTCTTTTTTATTAGTTTCTTTGTAAATGTACCCATTTAATCGCCAAATAAATAATATTCTATTCTATTCTATTCATCATAAAAGGTGTAACATTAGGAAACCGGAAAACATTAACAGTGGAATCTGTGGTTGTCAGAAGCAAAAAATATTATAAACTGTTGCGCTGATTCGGCACACCGTGTATATGCGTCAAATTTATAAAAAACAATTACCTGAATATGTATCTGATTAATATGATGTGCATTATGTATATCAATTTAAAATTATGTGCTTAACAATTATAAATAATCGGTTGTACATTATGTTTAATTTGACTTGAGTCGGAAAGTTTTACTATGTCTATTGCTGTAGGTACCTACACCTACTAACCTTCATATAAAATGTGTCTTAAAAGCGTCTATAAAGAACTATATCGTCTATAAGAAAGACTTTTAAGAATAAAGTCAAGTAAAATATAATAAAAATATTGTTAATATTAAAATATTATCGACCGGGTTACTCATGTCATTTGCTCGACATGTTGTACGTCGGGCTTTGGTCGAGGGTGCTCCGGACGAGCACCCTTTTAATGGGTCGAAACATGTTCAGCCATCATCGACTCACATTGCATGAGTAACAAGGTTCGATAAATTTTAAGATGGTTGAGGCTCACGTTGTATATTGTTGATCTATAATCTCGGCTCGGGTGACGTTCATCATCATCATCATCATCATCTCAGCCATAAGACGTCCACTGCTGAACATAGGCCTCCCCTCTGGACCTGCACATGTACCGGTTAGATGCGGCCTGCATCCAGCGTGTCCCGGCGACCTTCGTTCAATCGTCGTCTGTCAATCTTGTGGGTGGACGTCCTACGCTGCGTTTGCCTAGCCGTGGTCTCCACTCGAGCACTTTTCGACCCCATCGACCATCTGATGGGTGTCATCTGATAGGTGACGTTAGAAGTAGGTATTTTATGTCAGTAAAGCCGTTGCGCCATTTCAATTGAATTAATATTTCCAGAAACGGTTTACATTTGTAATTCATAAATCGTAACAAATTGAAAAGACCCTTTTATTTGACTTGTCGCGATTTTTCCCGCTTTTTCAATATGGCGTCTCATTGTTAACACGACGCTTGTATTGTGTCCATGACGTGGGTCTCCTACGGACAGTCCAGGACAAAATCGTACGGGTTTTTTGAAAGGACAACCGATTACTGCTGTACGGAAATCATTTTGATGGACGCTTTAGAAAAGTTATTTTTTGTTGCGATGTGACGTGGGAACCGAAAAGTACCTCGACGTTAATGGTTTAGGAAAATGTGTTTATGTTATTTCATTTGAAACGAGAGTTGAACTCTTAAAAGATTAAAACATTTTTTTTGCCATGAGTGCAATTCGGTAAATATTAAAGTGTCACAGGACTTATAGTAGCCAAAATACAGTGTACAATTAACGCTTTTTTTAGGTTCGTTGAAAAATATACAGGGTGGAACGGAACGACGATCCTTCCCGCTAATACCGACTGAGTTTACCAACGGTACCAAATATTACGATAAACTGTCAGTATAGTACCAACATCGAAATATTAAAAATCCCTCATACAAAGTGGGTGATTAGTTTAAGTTCAATAGTATGGAAAAATCTATTTTTCATGTACCTTTTAGATGTTGGTCCCATACTGAAAGTTCATCGTAATTATTGGTAGAATCGATCGGTAGCAGGTAGGATCGTCGTTCCGTTCCACCCTGTATAGGTTCTACACAATTCTATATTATGTTGGTATTATTGGTATTCGGTCTTACCAATGTTAGTCACTCCGACCTTGACAGGTATCCTATAAACGAAATTAGTAAATTAACTTTAGATAATAGTGTTCGGAAAGCTCATTAGCACTGAGCAGACGATCTGAAATGCAAACCGCGAGCCAAAGAATCTCATTAGCGCGCCGCGACCTCGCCTCGTCGAGGCGGTATTCTGGCAAGGGGCGTAGTTTATGAAGATGTTTTGTGTTGTTAGGGTTTAAGAGGAAATGGGAGCTGCCTCTCTAACTTCGTATTCCTCTGCTTCCTCGCTGGATATTGCCATTGTAGCAAAATTACAAAAAAAAACCATACCTAAAATCTACTTTAACTTACATTCTCTACGTACGTACGTACGTAACCTACTTTTACTTTACGTTTTTACTCACGTTTTTCTTTTTTATAATCAAAACTAGAAGCCTTGAAAAACTACGGAAATAGCCATAATTCGTTTTCAGACACTCATAAAACATTTTTCCTAACTAGTGCGGAAAAAGTGAACTATGCGCACGCTTCGCGTATCTCGCGTATCTCGGGTGATTGTCGCCCTCGTTTCACTCGGGCTCCTACTTTCACACTCGTCGAAAAAAAACTTTTTGCACTTGCATCGAAATGTACTATTTTTTGTACAGATGGTGCGAGAAGTGGCTCATTTTGCTTCAGGTCCAAAACTTCGGAGGGCCATCTGTACTAAAAAACGTCGACACGTGTCGATTCGTTTAGAATATCATGTTTTTCGCACTTGTGTCGTAATGTACTATTTCGTAAATTAGCTAACTCTTCCCGTGGGTGTCGTAAGAGTCGACTAAGGATTGAAGTGTCACTGACCATTAATTTATTCGACAGCAGCATCATCACAGTAGGCACACTACTGTGATGGCCAATCCGCTTGCCCAGCGTGGCGATTATGGCCATTACCTCCTTATTACTCTATAAGCATAGGTTATTGGAGAGGCCTATATCCAGCAGTGGACTTAAAAAGGCTGATAATCATGTGATCAATATTAAATTGCAGAACAGAAATTTAATTTACATTTATGATCAAACAGTTTGCTTTGTAAATAATATACAAGGTGTAAGTCTAATACGGGCGAAGCTCTTAACGGGTGTTAGTTTAGAACATAATTATTACATTTAGATAACTTTTACTTAAAATTAGAGCAACAAAATTATCCATACTATATAAATCGGCGCGCAATGTAGAGCAACATATTCAAGTTAAACGCTCGCTACATTGTTGCTCCGATTATCTAAAAAAAAATCTGTGGGGTCGTAATTAAGTGTAACTTAAAAAAAAACTCGTAATCCATTATTACACTTATGAATCCCATGCCTGGTTTAATTGAACGCCCGTATTAGATTTACACGCGGTATAGCTACTTTTGCCAAATCAAAATCACTGTGTGTGCTTTGTATTTTGTTAGTTTAATAATAATTTACGCAATACTGAATATAGCCTGTCATTGGCACTAGGTTAGAAATTGAATACATTTCTATGTTAATGTGTTTTAATTATAGTAAACTGTATGTTGCTGATCTGAAGCAAATATTATCATCATAATATCAGCCGAAAGACGTCTTCTGCTGAACATAGGCATCCGAAAGATTGGCACAATGACCGGTCCTGCGCCACCCACATCCAGCGGACTCCTGTGACCATCACCAGGTCATCAATCCACCTTGTTGGGGGATGCTACCCACGATGCGTCCCATCCACCACCCATCCACGGTACGTGGCCGCCACTCGAGAACCCTTCCGCCCCAACAGCCATCGGCTCTACGTGCAATGTACCCCGCGCACTGCCACTTCAGTTTAGCGATTCGGAGAGCTATATCGGTGACTTTGGTTCTGCGCGCTTAAGTTCACGTTAATAACGCGATGGCAGCTCATGTCATACCGGAATCAGAAGAGGATTCGAAAGTACTGTTGACACAACAAATGCCACAACATTTACCAAGAAAAGGGTTGTTTATAGAATTAGTGAGTGATTAATGAATCTATTGTTTGTAAGTCTCTGCACTTAAACTATGAATATACTCGTAACTATGAATTTATCCTAGTTTGACTTATACACTGTTGTGTCAGTACAGGGTGAACGATATGAAGTGTCACCAAGTAGATTTTATTAAGTCTGGTGTCAAATTAATAGCGGCTTATTATCGGAAATATGTTTTGAACACCGCATTGAAGTCTTAGGCACGCAAACATTTGGGTTGTAGACCGCAAACATAAGAACGAGACTGAGCTTCGGCTTATAAAGCTCGTAAGAACCAAAAATGGCTGAAAACCGAATTTCACTCGCCATTTCTCCAGTGTAGTGAGTTTATGACTTTTTATCTGGTCTACTTTGAAGAGAAAGGTGAGAGCAATTAAACATGCTAGTATAAATGCAATGAAGAAAATCGTATTTCACTGGCACATAAGTGATAGTGGCACTTGATCACAAACGTGCTGCGAGCAATTATTTTTTTAGCATTTGAAGACCATAGTTAAGGCAAAAGGGAGTCATATTAACTAAAAGTAAATTTAATCACAAAATGTTATATTTTTTCTCTTGTTTTTTCTTACTTCTAGTAACAAATTGTTGCAACTTAAAAATCGCAGTACTTTGAAATTGGTAACACAGTAATACTTCATATTGTTCACCCTGTACTTTCGAATCCCATTCTAATCCCGGTTTGATAATACACCTAGTGGCCGCGGACATATTTTCAGGAAACGAACGAACTGAGCTACGGAAGTTCTTAATAATAATTTAATATATTTGTTTTAAATTCAGAATAAGTCTACAGCGAAGACATCGTCTTTGCATTCCGGGCCACTCATCGGCAAATCACTGGCGCTCGCGGCATACCGAAGCCAGTATTAACGCAGATTACAACAACTTGTAGATATGCAACCGCCAGGGCATTCGGAAGCGTGCCTGGCTATTTCTTAGAGCGCTTCAGAGTCTTCAGACGCCTCATTAATCTGGCTACATTTTTGTGGGAGTTCCGTTTGATTATTCTATAGCACAAATAGAGTCATTAGTACCATTCCCACATAATTGACGCACTGCGTATAAATAGTGGAGTTATTTCCGGTTATCTTGTAGCAGAGCAGACGCATGTTTATCTGCAATTTTGTCATAATAATCCTGTTTGCTTTTATAAAACGGCAAATAAAAGGTTATGGTATGAACAATAAAAACACATAAAAAATCGCATGGAAACACCTTTGTAGAAGTGGCCGAATATGTTGGTGCTATTCTTAGTTGTACTTAGTAGTAGAGCCTCCATATCTCTACCATGATAGCTAAAAAAATATGTATAACTATCCAGCCAGTTCTATAAAAATGCAGCCAGGTTAATGAGACGTCTGAAATACTGTGAGATATACTGAGTCTTTCCTTACTATATTAAGGAAAGTGGGACGGATAGTCTATCTCTCGGCGACATATATTGTCGCACTAATCATGCACAATCTTGGCTACAAATAAAGCGACAGTATCTCGTGGACAAGATAGGCACATACCATTGTCCCCGCTTGTACAATCTTGGGTTAAGTTGCTAACACGGGGTTAAATGGTTAAGTCCATACATTAGTTATCATTCTCTCTTCTCTCTTTAGTCGTTGACTTCATTACTGAAGGTCGTGTCCGTCTGAAATTTCCTGACGACTTCTGTCACCAATCGCTTCCATCCCACCCTGTCCTCGGCCTTCCTCATGGCGGCGGTCACAGTGAGGCCTGTGAGAGCAGTGACTTGGTCGGACCATCGGGTAGGAGACCTGCCCCGTAGTCGCTTGCCGTCTACTTTCCCAACAACTACAAGTTTTTCCAGATTGTCGGGTTCACGACGAGCTATGTGGCCAAAATAACCGAGGATCCTTTGGTAGCAGGTGGTGAATAGCCTTGTCCGGATCTTAAGCTGTTGAAGGATGGAGACGTTTGTCCACTTGGCTGTCCATGGGATGCGAAGCATCCGTCTCCAGCACCACATTTCAAATGCCTCTATTTTCTTTCGTTCTGATGACCGGATTGTCCATGCTTCTGAGCCATAGAGAAAAATCGAAAAGACCAGTGTTCTTATAATTCTCATCTTGGTGTTGTTAGAGACTTTTCGATCTTGCCATATTCGCGTCATCTTACTCATGGCAGACTTGGCCATTTGAGTTCTCCTACGGATTTCTCTTTCGCTTCCCCCCTGGTCAGTAAGTAGTGATCCCAGATATATAAACTCACTGACAAACTGTACGTCAGTAAGTTCTCCAGTCCTTGTGAGTTGTCCAGCTCGGTCTACGACCATAACCTTCGTCTTCGCTCTGTTAATTGAGAGACCAACCAGATTGCTCTCACGCTCAACTCTGCGGAACAACTCACCGAGTTCCTTTTCTGAGGTCGCAAAAAGAGTGGTGTCATCTGCGTATCTTAGGTTGCTAATCTTGGTACCCCCTATTGAGATGCCTCCTTCCCAATCTTCCAGGGCTCTTCTCATTATATGTTCGCCATATATGTTAAAAAGAATGGGAGAAGGAATACACCCCTGTCGTACACCTTTAGCAGGCTTAAAAGGGTCGGAGATGACACCATTCACTCTTACCATGGACGTTCCATCCGCATAGAGGTTAGCTATCAGTGCTATTAGATGCCTCGGTACACCCATGTCTAGAAGAATCTCCCACAAACAATTCCACTGTACACAGTCAAATGCTTTGGAGTAGTCTATAAAACACATCAACATTGGAACGCAGAACTCTCGGCTTTTTTCAATAATCTGCCTCACGTTTACTATCTGCGCCCTTGTGCCACGGCCCTTGACAAACCCTGCCTGCTCATTTGGTATCTGCCATTGCAAAAATGATTTCAGCCTCTCATTGACTATGTACAGCATGACTTTACTGGCGTGAGATATTAAAGCCACCGTCCTGTAGTTCCCACAGGTCCTGGTTGATCCCTTCTTGTGGAGTGGTACGAGTAGAGATTCCCTCCAGTCAGTAGGCCAACTGGCAGTTTGCCATACCCGGTTGCATAGGTCTAGCAAGATTCTGATGCCTTCGTCTCCGATATTTTTGAGCTCTTCGGCAAATATTTCATCCCTGCCAGGAGATTTGTTACACTTTAGTTTTCGCAGTGCGTTCCTGACCTCAGATTCGATGATATTAGGTTCCAGGCAATCATTTCCCAATACTAATGTTGTTCGGTTGGCTCTTGATTCGTTTTCGTACAGACTTTCGCAGTATTCACGCCATCTCTCAGTGACTTGGTCAATTTCTGTCAGTAGCTTTCCTCTTCCGTCTTCGATAGCCCAAGTTCTTGGTTTTAACTCCCGCGTAATACTCTTGACCTTCATAAAGAGATCTTTTGTATGGAAAGTCTGTGCGTGATCTTCTATCTCCTGACAGATAGAGTTCAAGTGATTATTATAATCCCTAGTTATCATTATTGTTGATTTTAACCCTTTAGTGGGTACGCGTTTAGTGCGAATAAGTATTGTTTTTACGTTTCGATACATGTTTCCAAGGCCGAAAGCTCCAAACGACACTTATGGACTTGCTAAGTTAGGAGTCATTTACGAATAAGGGGGATAGTATCTGCAGGGCTACCGTGAATCACAATCAAAGTGTTGTCTCTTTCTAGCACTTGTAAATTCGAACGTTAGTGTGACAGGGAGGAAAAACGTCGTTCGCGGTTCGCAGTACCTGGGCCGTTTTATAAAGTTACATTTTACAATTTCGCTGTTTGCCTCTTTAAAGGCCCGGCCACGACATTGGTCTAAGGCGACCGCCTTAGCGGAAAACCATACGTGCGATTGGAAGTTCCTATATCGGCATCTCGTTCCAACTTATAGATTTGCTCGCCGCTGGTCGCCTTAGACTTAGACCAATGTCGTAGCCGGACCTTAACGCACGCACGTATTCGCTAGAAGGAGAGGCAAACAGCAAAATTGTAAATTGTAACTTTATAAAACGCGACCCTGGCATATCTGTTATAAGAGTAATCTCTGATATTAATCTGAAGACAATGCGGAGACAGGTGTGAACTGAATATTATATTTTACGCTACGAGAATGAATAATCGAATTAGATTTATGTTGAAAAACAACGTATGAGTATCATACAAGTTGGAGAATATGTGGCTTAGTATATTATTCGTTGTGGGTAGTTTTGTACTTATCTTTCTTATTTTGATGGAAGTGTACATCTATCAAATTTCCTCCATTGTCAGTCACCCGCAAACCACGAACCCTGTAAAGAGTTGGAAACGTCGGAATGAAGTTAAATTTAATTAACACACGCGAGTTTATCCGTTTTCATAGTTTTATTTTCTGGAGAATATTCTCAAAATTGGCCAATATTACTGGAAATTTTCATGAAAGAATTTTCATGTAAGTCGCCATTGCGAACATTATATACTCGCGGTCAAAGAATATGGGTCAGGTATAATTTTTCATAGAAAATACTGTAAACATGATGATTTCAAATATATTTCAAAAATCAGGATAAGTGGAATCCACTTGAATATAAAATTGTATTTGACTTGGTGAAGAGATTTGCATTATTTTCCCTTTGAGGTTGAAACTTTTCTATATCTTCGTAAACAGGCGTTTCAGTCTCGTAACAATTATTTTTCAGGAAGAACGAACTCGAATAAGTACGTTTTAGCGTTCCTGTAAAATGACTCGTTTTATGAAAGTAGTTGTTTCCACTAAAGTTTTTTTTTAATATATAGAATATTAATAATAGTACATTGTGCATCAAGGGAGGTAAGTACGGAATTACTAACGAGAGTGTTAGAATTTTAATGACTCGAGTTAGTATTCCGCTTACCGATCGTGATGCATACGATGTTTTTCATCACACTTGTGGACAAAAAAATAAGTTTTAAGACAAAATATTATTCTATGATGACGTACAGACATTTCTATTACTCCCTAAGGAATTTCACTATTCTATTACTCCCGCTACGCATGCAAGATGACAGCAACATGCAATGGCTCGCTTAGACAGCAAGTGTGACGAAAAATATAAAAGGTCGATGACCAATTTAATAGTAACAAATTAAAAAACTAAAACTTAAATATATACACCTATTTACAAATAAAAAATGGGAGCTAGCTCGGCGCCACGTGGTAGGGTGCCTCGAAGGCTGGTGGCATTGCCCCGCTGAATGGCAATGCCTATTCGCTGGGCAAGATAGGAGCCAGCCCTCTGGTCACCCGTAACGTCCACGAGGCGCTTAGCCAGGTCCCTAAAAATTAAATGAGCTCCGGGTCCCCAAGGTCCTAGGGTCTCTACCCCAAATGCCTCGAACATGCAGCCAGCAAAGGTCGATGGCAATAAAATTGTAAATAGTTAAGGCCTGAATCAAAACAAGAATCAGATTGCGTCAATTGTGTTACGAAAGTTAGTCATACAAATTATTTGGTATACTCGATCCACTAACGTTCGGCAATAGTAAAAGCATCGCATTTTTGATAATTTAACTTCTTAACACAAAAATTATGACGTTAAATTGCATTGTTTTGTTTTCATTATGTTCATGCAGTGTGGTGACGGCACGGCAGTAAGAATACATTTGTCACCACCCCAACTCCTCCTGTGGGTGTCGTAAAAGTCGACTAAGGGATTGAAGTGCCACTGACCATTATTTGATAAAAGATTGATGATGGGCAGCAGCGTCATCATAGTGGATACATTACTGCGATCGCCAATCCGCTTGCCCAGCGTGGCGATTATGGGCATTTAAAGTTAAAACCTTTGATAATCTTTACAACCTCCCTCCCTTTTCTCACTGGGTGCTTCAAATAGTCTCTAATGACAGCATAGACTACCAAAATAGTTCATAAATCATTTATGAATGGCGCTAAAACGTGACTCGTGTAAAAAGAGAATAAATATGAAGAAGAAAACGATGTTACAATATCCAGGCATGTAGGGGCATACAAAAAATCCTTTTATTGAAACTAGCCTGGTCGTTTTCCATTATGTATTAGACGCTTGGGGCGGTAAAGTACCTTACTATGTGTTGCATTCTAAGATAGTTTAAAGATCGTAATAGTTTTCAAGTTAAGACGTTGGGGAAAGTGCTATGGAAGGGACAAATTCAATTTATCGTGTTAGGAATCAAGTAGAAGATTTTTTATAACAAGGTTGTCGCAAACAAGCATACGGCCTGTCTGATGGAAAGCGATCACCGTAGCCTATTGACGCCTGCTATCCCACCACCCATTAAGAAGTTGTACACTCCTTTTTTGAAGAACCCAATACTGTAGTCCTTCGGGAAAAACTCGGCAGCTCATTCGACAGACGGAAAATCCGCGGGAGGAAATTCCTTTGAAACCTCACGCTGCGCGAGCGAGGTTGTAGGGTGTCGTGAATATTGACGTAAGTTGATTAGTGTTGCCAGAGAACATCAATTAAAAACCTACCAGAGAACATAAATTAAAAACCTACTACAAGGTTAATATCACGGTAAATTGAATTTGTCCCTTTCATAGCACTTTCCCCTACTGCTATGTTCACAAATATTTTATGCTATTTTACTAGGTGCCTATCCATGAGGTCGCAAGTAACGTTTACTCGATAAGAAAAGTTGTCCATCACGCTCACTCCATTACACGAGTGCGAGCGTGATAGACTGCTTCAGCGGGATAGCTTTTATTCCGTAAACTAACAATTTCTCACGCGATTCTCGAACCATAAACTAAAAATATAGTAGCGCGGCATAAAGCCGTATCTGTAATATTCAGTTTTTGCTCCCTAGGGGACCACTGTCTATGACAGATGCGACGCTGAATCCAAAATGGGCCCCTTGAATACATTTGCTCAACATGCGACTTTTTGTCGCCATAATGTATTATGTGATAGTTTTATTCCAGTTTTCACTTTATTTTTATGGGCACGAGTGATATATTACCCACTTTAATATCCTGAGGGTGAGGTATACTTACTGAGTTCTTATTGATGGAACGATTTGCATAATCACTCATATGATTTTTGTTGCGATAGAATCCATAACTAATTATACTTACCTATATACATACCCGCCGTGTGGTGACGGCAGTAAGAATACATTTGTCACCACCCCAATTCCTCCTGCGGGTGTCGTAAGAGTCGACTAAGGGATTGAAGTGTCACTTACCATTATTTAATAAAAGATTGTTGATGGGCAGTAGCGTCATCATAGTGGACAAATGACTGCGATCGCCAATCCGCTTGCCCAGCGTGGCGATTATGGGCATTTACCTCCAAATGCGTCTATACGCATAGTTAATAGGAGAGGCCTACGTCCAGCAGTGGACTATCATAGGCTGATGATGATGATGATGATATACATACAAATCAAACATCTTCAGCCTATCTTAGTCTACTGCTGGATCTAGGCCTCTCCTATTAACTATGCGTATAGATGCATAATCCAAATCTGAACTGCTGAGTGAGATAGAGGGTTTTTTTTATGGACAGCTGTACACGTCAACTAGCAGACCCGAAGTTGATCTAGCGGAAGACCTCAGAGTTAGACTAACCCGACACTAGACATCCCGGACATCAGCCTGTGGGAGATTGGAATGGCTCTTGAACAGCTCAAAAATAGCAAGGCGCCTGGGGAGTTGTATCATCTTTGGGGGAGGCCTATGTTCAGTAGACGTCTTTCGGCTGATATGATGATGATGATAGATGCATAAGGAGGTAAATGCCCATGATCGCACTGGCAGAAAATTTACAGTCGCCATTATATTATATATATCACAGCAGCCACGGTGCTCAAAAACATCTGAACATGCACTCTAAAGGTGCGTTCAAACTAAAAGAGCATTCGCTGTTCTAACCTCCCACTCTACGAAATTCGATCGGTACACAAAACGTGATTGGTTGATTTCGTAGAACGGGCGCTAGAACAGCGAATGCTCTTTTGGTTTAAACGCACCTTAACGCCTTGACAATTGAAGCCTGCTCAGATATTTATGAGTACCCGGGCTGCTCCCATGTATCTGACGGCGAATTTACTATGCTCATGTATTTGATTTAAACTTTCACGATTATCACTCATAATCCCATAATGTCGTGCCATAGAAAAAATCAACTGCGAAAGACGCTGGTTGTCACGGGATTCGAGCCCGCTTCCTCTGGATTGCCGGTCCAACGTGCTTCCAATTACACCAGACTACCTTTCGTCGATCACAGCCAATTTAGTCATTGGTATCACTCATAATTTAAAGACAAACGGGTCTTAATCGCGTAGACTTACGTTTAATTTTAATTATATCCTGACGTTTCGGGCGTGATGTTACATCCGTGGTCGCAGGCATGCGGGGAGTCTAATTAAACATAAGTTTACGCGATTAAGATCCTTTTGCCTTTAAAGTATGCTCATGTATTTGCTCGCGAATTTCATTCATTTATCATTCGATCCAATCTAACCCCTCTCAAATTGCGAAACCTAAAATATAGGATGTACCTTGCTTTAAAAGTATCGGTCGGGTTACAAAACAAACGCAACGTTCTAACAAGGCGCGCATCGATCACCATCTAAGCGGATGTAAGGGCATCTACACACGAAGCGGATTTGATTAGAATGTGACTTGGCCGTGTGGTGCCGGCAGCAAGAAAACATTTGTCACCACTACCCCAACTCTTCCTGCGGATCGCGTAAGAGTTGACTAGGGATTGAACTTTCACTTTGATAGAATATTGATGATAGGCAGCAGCCACATCATAGCACATTACTGCCATCGCCAATCCGCTTTCCCAGCGTGACGATTCTGGGCATTTACCTCCCAATGGGTGTATAAGCATATTTGATAGGAGAGGCCTACGTCCAGCAGTGAACTGATATAAGGTGAAGATGTACTCGTATGTATAATGGGAGTAAGGAAATCGAGGTTGACGTGTAGGCAAAAAATTTAAAACAAATGATGCTTTTTATCGGACAATGGGTATAAGGGTGGAGATGGAGATCCTGGAGTAGGTGTCGATGTCTATAATATGTAGTGCACGCCTAGCAATGTAGAAGTTGCAGAACATTTTCAAAATTGCGAGAATATACTGGGAAAATTCCGAGAATTTTCATGAGAATTTAAGAGTAAGTTCTCATTGAGAGTGTTTCCATGAGAACTTATATTAAATCGTAAATAAGTAAACAAGGCACTAAATATAACTCTTGAGGCATATATCTAGTACGGTCTTGGCTTGATTAGATAATTTGTTAAATTGAGATTCGCGAGAACATTCTATATGCAAGTTTCGCAACTTATGAAACTTCTCCTCGGTACAATGCAGCGTGCCTTATGGCTGCAGTGATGATGATGATGCTCAGAACGTTTTGCAGTCTCCGTAATTAACTCTTCAATGACTTATAATTTATCTGATGTTCGATCTTTAAAATCAGCAAGGGATTTGATCATCAGCCATACCTACACCTAAAATACGTAGCATGAGTATACTTATGTTTAGTTAAGCTTGAGGCAACTTCTAGGCAGATGTCATCATCAAGGATCGGACAAACGCCCGTCATTTCGAAAAAATAACCCTGTTCCGTACAGTAGAGACTTCCTTATCTTATGATGTTGACATAAAATATATAATTTTATACGATTTTTTTTAATAACACTATAACAAAGTATCTATTTAGGAGATCTCAACTCCTTACTTTTATGTAACCTGATTAATGAATTGATTGATGAATTGTGAATTTGAATTGATTGATGTGAATTTATGACGAATAAACGACTTAGAATTTTAGATATTGGATTTTGATCTATTGAGTGTATAATTATCATCTTCGGTTACCGCGATAGTTATTCATGAAATAAAACGATTTAAACGAATTATACCGCGTGTTGTAACGACGTTTCGAACAATTAGTGTACACAAGAAAAAACTGCTAGGAACTGTATCTAAGAAATGGTTGGGATATCCTAAGTAGATACTTTGTGTTCGTATTATAAAAAAAAAATCTTAAATAAATATCTTAACTTAATAAAATATGTTAACATCTTAGATAAGGAAGTCTCTCTCGTTTGTCCGATCCTTGGCATCATGTAAAAGAGTTGTCGAGATATGTGACATGTCAATAAATACATCTTGCAGTTGAACGAAATAGCTAAAACGTGTTGTGTAGTTGTGCAATAGTAGGCACGAAAATATATTGTTTGATTTGTGTAAAATTGCCCACGATATTATTTTTTTTATTTCTGGAGAAAAACGTAAAAAATAACATTCATCACAGATATTTAGATCAGATTGACTAACTGAATATTCAGTTTTGTCTCAAATAGTCAATAGAAATCACAACATAATCAGTTCCGTCTGCGATACTCCTTAGTTTCCACGCAGTACGGTGACCACGCATCTCGTCCGGACTCGATCCATCTTCATCTCGGGACCGCGTGTTTCCATTGTCCATTCGAAAATTCAGTTTTATGGACACCATGTTTGATGAATTGGCCATCGATGACGAGAAATTACTTTGTTTTTATGAAATTGCACGTGTTGCATGAGTTGGATTTTTATCGTTCTTTCTAAGTACAACGAGACGGATAAAGTATAATGTGGTTTTCGTTTGGTAGTAAACATTGAGGTTTCCATTCCTTAGCGGTCTTATACTTTTAATATCGATTCGTTTTCACGACTCTCACGAGTCTTGCTCATTATTAAATAAGGACAGGTAATTTTGATATAGCACAGGCCTATTACCGCGAATTTGGGGAATGTATCTCTGTCACTCCAACGAAGGCGTCATTAAAGTGACAGAGAAAAATCCCTGAAAGTGGATTTCGCGGTAGGGCTGCTGATGTATTGATGCCTCGGTAACTCGAGATTTATTTCTGTAAATAAGTTTTACGAAAGCTTAAAATTTCAAATAACATCATCTTGAGAATGGTGTGTTACTTATTGTTCGCTAATTTTATCGCCAGAAGTCAATTTCTTCTCAACCAATAAGTACCTACTCCTACTAATTTCATTTACCGCCCGGGTGCGGAAGGTGACCCAAACAGTGATATGGGACTCTAATTTGGCTAATGAGGCCTACGGTGACGGTATATCCAGTCTGTGTATATCCATTAGAATATTTCTGGAGGGGTTACGAGAACGCTCTCGCACACATTCGCGACCCCACTGGCGGCAGCTGCTAGCGAGGATATCCTTCGCGGATATCCGAAAACCCTCCACGCTGGGCTGAGATGGTTGGGCGCGCCTCCTCGGTCTCCATTATACATGGCTGTCTCGGCAGGGTACGCCACAAGGAAATCGTGGGTGCCGGAAGATTTCCCGGCTTCTGGCGGCATATTAGGTCTGTGGTTATGCGGGCCGACCACTACGAGTCTAATTTTTTTGAAATTACCGGCTTTTTCTACTGCCAGGAATTGTTGGAAAGGTAAGTCGTAGAATAGATATAATCATTTGGTAAAAGTCAGCCTCGGTAGCCTAGTTGGTAGTGACCCTGCCTACGAAGCTGGAGGTTCCGGGTTCGAATCCCGGCGAAGGCATTATTTGTGTATTTATTTATCACAAATATTGTTCCTTGGTCATGGCTGTCTAATCTATCTATTTAAGTATCTATATGTATATATCTATTATACAGTATGTATCACCTCGTAGAGCAAAGAAAGAAACCCGTTAATATTTAGATCATACTAAACAACTTTTATTATGGGGCCAAAGTCGAATTCGCGAAAAAAAAAATTACTCTCCCATACAACGTGTTCATGATCACGCAATCAAAATGTATGAAACTGTCAAAATTTTTTTCGTGAATTCGGGTTTGGCCCCAAAGTAAAAGTTGTTTAGTATGATTGAAACATTAATGGGTTTCTTTCTTTGCTCTACGAGGTGATACATACTGTATATATCGTCGCTTGGTACCCACATCGCCTTAATTGAGCTTACCGTGGGACTAGGTCGATTTGTGTAAGACGTCCCAAGATATTTATTTATTATGTTGGTTTGCAAAGTGAATCAACTGCGAGTAGTCGGTTAGCATGTGATATGCGTGTGTATATGTTGCCGTGTGGTGACGGCAGTAAGAATACATTTGTCACCACCCCAACTCCTCCTGCGGGTGTCGTAAGAGTCGACTAAGGGATTGAAGTGTCACTGACCATTCTACAAGATTGATGATGGGCAGCAGCGTCATCCTAGTGGACACATTACTGCGATCGCCAATCCGCTTGCCCAGCGTGGCGATTATGGGTATTTACCTCCTAATGCGTCTATACGCATAGTTAATAGGAGAGGCCTCGTCCAGCAGTGGACTAACATAGGCTGATGATGATGATGATGTGATATGCGGCTGCGATAAGGCCACACATATCGTCACGAAATTATTAAGCAACATCCCGTATGGTATTGGAAACGCGTCCCACATTGACGGATAGTCCCGCGTAATGGCGGGATTGACTGATCACGCTCCAATCTGACAAGTTAGTTCCACTGCTGATCGATGGCGCAACATGTACGTTATTGATTGACTTTTTCGACCCATTTGGTTAAATACTGTAAATAAATTGATATTGAGGGCGTAGCAAGACAGGCTGGTTTTAGGTGCTAATAAAATCACCCCGTAGGTATTAGGTAGGATATTTATTGTATTGGCACCGTGCGCGATGACAGCGCCATTGACAGGTGGCCATTTTAGACATTATAGTCGCCGCTTTCAAGCGGGAAGTAAGTAAATATTTTGAAAAATATTAATTAAATTTTGTGTTATTTTAATATATAAGGCAATTTTGGACAATTGCAGTCAGTAACATTATTGCTAATAACATTAATATTGTTGTTTTCATGAGCCTACTCATAACTAAAACGGGGTTTCGTGCCATCATGCACGACATCGTTTTCCAACCGGAGACGATGAATAAAGGGATGAAATTGGTGCAAGCTGGGCATGTTCTCGAGGTTGAAGATATTCGCCAAGAAGACATGTCCCGTATTATCAAATCCCGAGTGGTTCGCCAAGCTTCAGTGACAGCAACGGCGTACAAGACAACTTTGTTTGTAAGTATTATGTAAGCCGATTTTTGTGTTTCGATACCGTTCAATAAAAGTTTTTCTCTAACAAATAAATTTACTTACAGCTAAACACCAATTCTCATGTAGAGAGTGTATCGTGCGACTGCGTTTATAATAAGAGTGGGAAATGCAAGCACATTGCAGCACTTATATACTTCATCAATGTTCGATGAATGGTCTTGGAAATCGGTAAAATTTACAGTCACTGTTCTTCTTGGTGTTATTGCAATTAACAATAACACACCTTACTAGGCCCATATTAAATATTTATCTGAAAACGATGAGAAAATATTTGCTGCAGTATGGATTTGACAGCTGAAGTCGGCGACCATAATGTCAATTTTAGCCGCAGCGAGCGCGGCGATCGTTTCGGCTACCCCCTCCACCCGCTTTGCACCCTGCCAATACCGATTGATAGTGTACCGTATTAATCTTCGTTATTCTCTTTATTTATCTTGTGAAGGTCGAGAAGGACAAGTCCAGTAAGTATCTAGACTTGGCCCACCAGATAACCGCCATGTGGGATGTTGACTCGACGATCATAGTCCCGATAGTCGTTACAGCGAACGGTTTAATTGCGAAGAGTCTCGACGTAGGATATTTATTTTTTCTACGCCCGTACTTTTATTTGTCATTTACATGGTCGTGAACACACCATTAAGCCCCTGTCTTACAGATGTCAAGATAAGTCTATATTGTCTATTCCCTATGCACGCATTCGGGTTTACACGCAGTGCGTTTTTTACATTTTAAGACACCTCGTGTATACAAGACTTAATGAAATACATGGCTGGCAACCTAATTAAAAAAAAAATCTGATGAACAGTAAACCATAGAGGAGTTTTCTTTTTAATTTTGACGTCTCCCGCCCGACCTTGTTGTTTAATAAAATTGTGTTTGACTAAGAATATTTCTAAAATTTACAATTTTATTTAAAAATAAATATGTGGTCGTAGAAAAAGTATTGTATGCTACATTGTTTAACTGAGTCAAAAAATGCTCGTGGCGTCTTTAATAACAATTTTCGGCTTCGCCTCAAATGGTTACCCACGCCACTCACCTTTTTTGACCTCTCTTAAACAAGGGTTGCATAAAATACTATTATTGTATACCAACCGATTGATAGTATACCGTATTAATTTTCGTTATTCTTATTATTGTTTATTTGAAATGTAATGTAATTAAGATTTGATTTTTATTGTTTTTTTGTAAAGTATTTTCTATTTGTATAATTTATTATTGATATGTATTTTTAATATTTAATAAATAAATATCTTGGGACATCTTACACAAGTCGACCTAGTCCCACAGTAAGCTCCATTAAGGCTTAGTAACCAATTAAATATAAAAACCGAAAGTTACCAATTTATATTTCACGAAGTATAATACAAGTGGAAGTCTCTTTTTATCGTCATTAATTTTCGTTATTCTTATTATTGTTTATTATTTTTTATTTGAAATGTAATGTAATTAAGATTAGATTTTTATTGTTTTTTAGTAAAGTATGTTCTATTTGTATAATTTATTATTGACATGTATTTTTAATATTTCATAAATAAATATCTTGGGACATCTTACACAAGTCGACCTAGTCCCACAGTAAGCTCAATTAAGGCTTAGTAACCAATTAAATATAAAAACCGTAAGTTACCAATTTATATTTCACGAAGTATAATACAAGTGGAAGTCTCTTTTTATCGTCATTAATTAGATAAGCACTTCCACTTGTATTACAAGTTACAAGCCTTTGAGAAACGAGCCACAGGTCTAGTCAAGATGCCATTCTGTACCTATTCGTATACGATAAGCGAAAAGTTAAATGTATGAGAATGACAGACTCGTACGAAAAGTCACGTGACACGTGACCATTTCCATACATTATTATGGTCACGTGACTTATCGCTTATTGTATCGTTGTCGCCGTGTGGTGACGGCAATAAGAATACATTTGTCACCACCCCAACTCCTCCTGCGGGTGTCGTAAGAGTCGACTAAGGGATTGAAGTATCACTGACCTTATTGATAAAAGATTGATGATGGGCAGCAGCGTCATCATAGTGGACACATTACTGCGATCGCCAATCCGCTTGCCCAGCATGGCGATTATGGGTATTTTCCTCCTAATGCGTTTATACGCATAGTTAATAGGAGAGGCCTACGTCCAGCCGTGGACTATCATAGGCTGATGATGAAGATGATGATGATGATATTGGCTAGGCATGCACAGGCGCGGATCCAGTACTTCGTTCAGCGGGGGGCATTGACCTATGAAATGACAGGTAGTATTTTATACTTAAAACAGCACGTAGGCATATTTAAGTGCAGTGTCAGGGCAAGTGCCCCCATTGCACCCCCTTGGATTTGCGCCTCGGCATGCATGCGTTCAGATATTTTCAGCGTCATAGTCGCTTATCTGAAAGCGACTGTAGTGCGTTTATATATAAGGGTGAAGACACATTTATAAGCATGCGTACGCATTTTGTCTATAGAAAATGTCAGTTTAGTATGGGACCGCGTCCAGCTTTCCGCTCGCGTACGCATGCTTACACGTTTCATACTAAGCAGCCAATTTTATTACACAAAATGCGTACGCATGCTGATAAATGTGGTTCGACCTACGGGCACTAGATTGTTATGCAGGTAAATTGTCGTGGACTTTACTCACCTCGGTTCCTCGGAGTTTAGATGTTTTGACATGTAAATAGATCTGCCCAATACGCAACGCAATTACAAACAGATAATTCTCTTGGAAAATTTATCGCCGGGTTTCTGTTTCCAGTTTCTGTTGCCTTTCGCCCTCGCACTTGTGAATTTGTACGTAAGTGTGAGCAGCAGTGTGTGGGGTAGGTCATCAAAGGTGATATCTGTAGGTACGAAATGGGCTTCAACATAAAATAATCAAGTGCAGATTTACATTTCATACGTTAGAGTTAGCTTTTCACCATTTTGATTATGAAACCATAAAAAAATATAACTATGGACATGATGTCATATAGGAAGATGGGTTTCTTCTTCTTATGGTGCCATGCCCAGTCTAATGGGCGTCGGCGGTCAGCATGGTCTTAGCCAATCTTTTGAGGGTGGCTGCGTTTTTTGTATGCGTCCATTCCTTATCATTATCTATCCACTTATTAAAATGGGTTACAAACGCGTAAACGTTAAATTACCATTCGACCGTTTTGTTTTAATCTGTACAAAGATGCAAATTACTGAATAAACCGCTTATTGGTGTGCGACGACAATCAGTCTGTCGCAAGGGGCCCACCACGAAGATCGGAATTCGTATATTTCGAACATTATTCTCTATCACACATATGATGCCTTCGTTGGAGTAATAGAGACGGATGAACTGAATTTACGATTTTCGAAGTTCGCGGCAGGGTTATAGGAGTCGTAGGCGACAGTTGTTCTCGATCGACCCGGTAACTTTTAGTGATTCGTTTGTTGTCGCTCACGGATTTATGCAAATGAACTGTCTGTTCTATTTTCCTTCTGTGACTTGTATTTATATTTACCCCTATATTATAAACGCCTGCTGGCGTACCGTCATCGTTTTTTGAGCATTGGTGCGGTCGCAACTTTAAAGTACCTACCTAATCTCATCATCATCAGCCTATGATAGTCCACTGCTGGACGTAGGCCTGTCCCATTAACTATGCGCATAGATAGACGCATTAGGAGGTAAATGCCCATAATCGCCACGCTGCAAGCGGATTGGCGATCGCAGTGATGTGTTCACTATGATGACGCTGCTGCCTATCATCAATCTTTTGTCAAATAATGTGACACTGAAAGTGACACTTCCATCCCTTAGTCGACTCTTACGACACCCGCAGGAGGAGTTGGGGTGGTGATAAATGTATTCTTACTGCCGTCACCACACAGCATCAGGTATCTAGCGTGTCAAATCACAGGCCATTTTGAATAGTAGATTACATGCCTTGGCCGTTTAAGTGGGAAATGTCTCGGATGACGTGTAATTGTAGGGCGAGGCGAAGAGGCCGATAAACATGTGATCCGAGGCTTTCCTATTTAACGGCCGAGGTGTGTATACTATTTTTCTGCTCAACGGAGCCGGCAGGTGACAACTTAGTTTAGTGCAGCCGCCGGCAAAGTGCTGTTTGCCGGCCGGAGAGCAGTAAAAGTAGATTTAAAATGACAGGCCGATATAGTAACTCCTAAGTCCTAATCTAGCCAGCTTCAAGTTCCTTAACAGCACTATATCGTACAACTACAAAGAGTTGTATCCATTTTTCGCCTTATTACAACGCAGTAAGGTGAAAATATGGATACATATCTTCGTGGTCGACCGTGCCGTAAATGTATCTAGCGCGTATATCACAAAACACATTGAACAACCGTCGTTAACGCAACCAAATCACAAGTTATGAAGGAGCCTGTAATAAGTGTGCTATATTATGAACCGGCCGGCGTCTAGCGTGTTCATACTGCAATACTCTAATATTAGGTTATTTTATTACCTAATATGAAATTGGCGTGAAATTATCATTTTATATTTAATCTATGTACTTACATCTGAAAATAAATATATTATCTATTTTTCATGCAATGAATTTTGTGTGTCAGATTTTCAAATCAAACTGTTCGAGTTAAAAAATACTCGTGGCGTCATCAATAACAATTTTCGGCTTCGCCTCAAATTGTTACCCACGCCACTCACCTTTTTTGACCTCTCTTAAACAAGAGTTGTATAAAATACTATTATGTGCGTTACTCTGTCCAACAACCTTTACGTAGTAACCTTTACGTACTTCTACGTAGTAGAAAAGCTACGCGACCAATTTTGATGGGATGTTTCTTTTAAATATTTACTTAAGAGTAATTCAAGTGGTATGTTTAGGTAAGTATAAACCCCTTGTGAACTCGTGTGCCGTGTGGTGATGGCAGTAAGAATATATTTGTCACCACCCCACCTCTTCCCGCGGGTTTCGTAAGAGTTGAACAAGGATTTGAAGTGTCACTGGCCATTCTTTGATAGTAGATTAATGGGTAGCGTCATCATAGTGGACACTGGACACATTACTGCGTTCGCCAATCCGCTTTGCCTGGCGTGGCGATTATGGGCATTTCCCTCCTAATGAATAGCTAATAGGAGAGGCCTACGTCCAGCAGTGGACTGACATAGGCTGATCATATAAACCCCTTGTAAAATTGAGGCACTAATTCTATAGTACAAAATTCTCCTAATGCACATTAATAGTAGGTTTACCTCGCCACGAAATAGCTGAATCGGAACATCCCCACTTGGAAACTTTTCCCGTAAAATTAGGTATAACCTCAGGAAGATCACTCAAAGTTGTAAGAGGAATTTATGTTTTACGGTGAAAAATTGTCCGACCGGCGGCGTGGCATACCAAATATTTGCCCACGGGAAAGGAATATGGACCTATATGATTTATTAAATAGTGTTTCTCATATACCTATACAACTTTTATACAGGGTGTTTTTTTTTCGACCGTTCAAATTCTACGTAGTGAATGTGTAGGTCATACTCACCAACTTTTACTATGGGGACAAAGTCGAAATCGCGAAAAAAAAATCAGCTGTTTCATACAAATTGGCGGCATTACGCCGGCCGAAATGTATGAAACAGCTGATTTTTTTTTCGCGATTTCGACTTTGTCCCCATAGTAAAAGTTGGTCAGTATGACCTACACATTCACTACGTAGAATTTGAACGGTCGAAAAAAAAACACCCTGTATGGTAAGTACGTAGTAAAAGGACGGCACAGGGCCATTCATTGTGACAGTCTTTGGGGGAGGCCTATGTTTAGAAGTGGATGCTTCGGCTGATATGATCTTTCATCTTTCGTATACAACCTTTGATTTTGACCCAAGACCCCTTAGGACTCTTAGGAGGTATATCAATTTTGCATAAACTACTAATTGGGGTAGAAATGGAAACAAAGTATTCTAAAAAGATATTTGTCTAAACCCTTTAACGGGCAAGACTCGAAAAAATCGTGGGTTCAAGCCTCAACTCCATTATATAGTACGAAAAATTCTGTACAAGAAAAAAATACAAAAAGATAATGCTATAGGGTGGTCGCTTTTGAGACCGGTGCCCTATAAAGGGTTAAGTTTCATTTATCCAGGGCCGGATTTAGAGGTTGAGAGGCTTCGGGGCAACAAAGGAGTGGAGGCCCCCTGGCTCCCAATTATTTTCCAAATAAAGTATACATTTTTTTCAGTCAAGTTTTTATTACTTATTTATATTTTATTACTTAACACACATATAAATATAATAGGAAACGAGAATTATCTGAAATTAAATTTTAGCGTTAACGAACGGAATCTTCCGAGCTTTTTTCGCCGAAAAATCGTTGATGATTTCGCTGAAATCTAGTTTTCGGAGTACATCACTTTCAATACACAAACAAAAAAAAATTACTAGTGTTTACTAGTTGGAATTACATTTTTTTTTTCGAAATTTCTATTATGGGGGCCCCTCTTTTGTGGAGGCCCCGGGGCTGTAGCCCCGGTTGCCCCCCCCCTAAATCCGGCCCTGCATTTATCTATGGCCCATTCATTTTTAGTGGTCTTATCTAACAAACAACTTTCGAACCTAAAAGTGTAGGTACGTTATCTGACGTAAACTGATGCTTCCTTCATTAAAATAGCGCAATCCCATGGGAAATAATGATTTTGACGAATATTCGCATTACGATGTCGTGTCGTAGTAAATATAAAGGTTTTTTTGTTGTTCATGTACTTCATATATCCTTTTATTTATTATCAAGCGTTAGCTGGAAGAGATCCCTGTTAGGGATAAGTTCATCTTTATACATATTTTTGTATCTTTACTGTTGTTTCGTTTTTGTTCTCTGTCTGTTTGTTTTATGTGCAATACAGTTATACATGCATATCTAGTTATCTAGGTACAGACCAACATGGTACTTTTAGAGCAAAATAAAAATGTATTTGGAGGTTAGAAAGTTGTTTACTAAACAAAACAACGAAGGATCATTCATTTGACACATTTCACTAATTAATCTTAACAGAATGTCGGTGCAGGTTCCCCAGTTCCGCTTCAAACAAGACATCATGAATGGCTTTTTCTGCGAACAGTCTTTGCATTGGTTCCAGCTTATCCAACTTTTGAGACCAAATGTGGGCTAGCGATCGAGCTGTGTTTTGATCAGAAAACTGGTACACAGGATTTTGTGCTGATGGTGATAGAAACTGCTGAGGCACTTCACTTTTCGTATATTCTGGTGATCTGTTATACTCAAAAGTGTCGTTGGAAAATGTTGACAGTTCTACGTTACTTTCTTCCGATTCCTCACACTTCACATACTCAATCCTTAAAGGGGTGCTAGGATTACTTAAACCTTCGTGAATAGTTGGATGTATGGTTGGGGGTGATGATACTAATGATGATCTTCTGGCTGTAGTGTGAGGCGGCTTAGCCTGAAATAAAACGAAGTATAAATTGCAATATTGCACATACTGTGACAAAGTTGTAAGACCTATTTAACCTTAGTCTTATGTAAACAATTTTGCAGCCTAAATATGCACAGTTTCCATCGTAAACTGCTACTCCCCTGATTACAAATACAGCAATCATAATGGGAAAAGTTAGAATTTACAATACAGACTCAGACTCAGGTTTCTTGGTAAACACGGTTTTAGAGCAAAAAGTACATGGCTTTTCAAAGATTACCCCTATATTTTTAACAGTAAACATACATCACATCACCTTGCATAAGCACTTTGGGTGCTTAGACAAGTTTCCAATCGCTAACGCTTAGTCGTCAATCGTAAAGGAAACGTCTTTGTTGCACTAATATGAAAGAGTGACAGAGAGGGAAAACTACGATACGCTACTAAGCGTTTGCGATCGGCAACTTGGCTAAGCATCCTGACATTAATATACATAGTAGAGGCCGGGACGAAAGGGGTTGTACGTATAGTGCTCTTCTCAAACATGCAAAGTTTTATATGCATAAGTGCCTATGGTATAGTCGCAGAATGTCATGATGCCTGTGCCACAAATTTATGTGGAATGGAATTAAAAAAGAGCACTTTGCCAGCCTAGGCCATCATGATTTGTATTAAATTAAATTCCATTAACGACCATTTGTCCTAGTCGCACCTGAAATGTCATACTTCCCAGCCTATTTATAAGGAACATAAGCTAGATTATAAGGAACATAACAACAATATTTCATTGCATGTTTGAGAAAATATATATTTTTTAACACTTACTTGTCCTGTGAAGTCAGGCATCTCCGTGTCATACAAAAAACTGAGCAGTTTAAACGACTTAGACTTCGGCGTATAAACGTCCCCATTTTTATGCGTTTCTGCAATTCTCCTCAGCTCCCGTCTGTAATTTGATCTAAGAGTGTTTATTTTCTTGCGCACATCTTCAACCGTAGCATGCGGCTTGTATTTTTTGAAAACGGCAAGTAACTTATGATATCCTTGCTGTCTTTTTGATTTATTCGAATAATCCTTATGCTGCGCGTTCCACAGTTCTACGAGACAGCCGAATTGTGATATAAAGTCTTCATCGAAGGTAGGTTTTTCAAGAGCCGCGAGTGGCGTGGAGCTCACGTGTGCTTCCATTGACGGCTGACCGTCGACTGACGCATCGATCTGATCATGCGCACAAGATCCTGATTGCGATCGGCGTTCGTCTAAAAATAGTCCACCAATCAAACTGTCAGTCGCTTAAGTGCTTGATTGACGCTGATTGATTGAATTGAGCGCTATCAATTGTAGATATTGGATTTCGTATTATGAATTTGGGCAAGGAATGATAATTATTGTATTGTTTAGTAGAGGTATGTTAACGTTTTACTATTTAGTACCAAGTAATGGTAAATGTAAATAGCATAAATAAATAAATACTTATTATGGGACGATTTTTACACAAAGTCAAAATATACATAATACCCAAAAGAAAATGAGTGCCATCTGGCGAATGATACTTTATTTAAGTTTATTAAGCCTATCTATAAAAGTTTTTGTGAGTTTACTCCTTCAGATATGTGACCAAGACCAAACATAACGTCGCGTGCCTGCTAAACGGCCACTTCTCAAAATAAAATTGTGTGGTAAAAGTGACCATATTTTCCGTAACCGTTATAATGGCGGGACCAGAGCCTGAATTCCATCGATTCATATTGCATTATTTAGTATTGAATTTGTACTATTTGGTACCTGTTGTAAAAAAAATTGTACCTCTTCCATTTCCATCTGGTCCCGCCATTATAACGGTTACTATTTTCCTGCAATAAGGCCACATCTTCTATAAAATTGGAATATGAATTGTGGCCATATAGCAGGAACGCGACGATAAAAGTATTATAAACTATTTGTAGAACTCGATTTTTTCAGTGAATAATGAATGTTTCCGTATAGGTTTACCATTTTTCAGATGAAAGTAATAAAAAGGTAAACAAACCTGTTAACTTGCATTATTTCATAATCAATTAATCACGCTCTTTCAGAAAACAATGATGGTTTTATCACCAACTTAAAACCTGAAGTTTACATAATTTGTTTGTTAAAATCATTCATATCTGCGAACGTGTGTCGAAGACGTCAAATGCTATGGAAAGTCAGCCATATATGTTTACCTTTTTAGGGTTCCGTAGTAAACAAGGAACCCCTATAGTTTCGCCATGTCCGTCTGTCCGTCTGTCCGTCTGTCCGTCTGGCCGTCTGTCCGTCTGGCCGTCTGGCCGTCTGTCCGTCTGTCCGTCTGTCCGTCTGTCCGTCTGTCCGTCTGTCCGTCTGTCCGTCTGTCCGTGTGTCCGTCTGTCCGTCTGTCCGTCTGTCCGTCTGTCTGTCTGTCCGTCTGTCCGTCTGTCCGTCTGGCCGCAGCATAGCTCAGTGGCTGTTAGTACTAGAAATCTGCAATTTGCAACTGGTGAAGTGATTGATTGATTGATGATGATTTTTTTATTTACTGTAATCCTATAGTGTGGGATATCGTTGAATAGGTCTCTCAAAAAGAATACGGATCTTGAAACAAAGTTTTTTTCTAAAAAAAATATTTTCGGAAATAACCGCTCCAGAATAAAAAAAACTTGTGTCGGCCCTCTAACTTTTGATCCGTGGGTCCAAAAAATATGAAAAAAAAATATGAATAGTGGGCTTACAGAATACTTTAAAATAAAACAATTTGGAACAACACCGGCCAGCCGTTTTTAAATCTACGGAACCCTATACTGAGCATGGCCCGACATGCTCTTGGCCGGTTTTTTTTAATATCAAGTGAAAAATGGTATAGGTATAATTTAGCTACGATAGCACCACGACCGTGGAAACGGTGCCTTAATATCCCTAACGCCGATCGAAAGTTCCCAACTGCTAAGCCGAGTTCCGCGGGATTCCCCGGCAACTTCAGGAATTTTAAATCGTTTTTATTTTTTAAATGACGCCGTGACTGCGGCTTGGCAGTTCGAGTTGGGAGTTAGTTCTTTGTTTAAAGGCGGTTTAAAGGTGCCGAGGCTTTAGTCTTTATTGCGGTTATGTTTAAGTTGTTCAACTCTTAGAATAAGTTTGTACTATACGGGATACCGTGGGTACCTAAAACACTGTGAGAAAAAGAAAGTTTTTAGATACTTATGGTATCTATGTTAATCATATACAAGGAGTCATATACTTATAAAAGAGGTCAAGGGTGAATATCTGAGCGTTTCAACCGCCTAATTTTGGTGGCATCATTTTTGTCCAAGTTTCTATTCGTTACAATGTGCTACTTTGTCATTTGAAGGAGGCACGGTACCTTATACAAATGGCGAAGTATAACATTGAGGCGTTTAGAAAGTTCGGCAAAAATTATGCCACCAAAATTAGGCGGTTGAAACGCTCAGATATTCACCCTCAAACGCTATAAAATAATCTTTTAAGTTAGTAATGGGCTATTCCGTGACATCGATAAGTCGATAAAATAGTTAAGTTCAATCCTTTTGACAGTTAGATTCTCGCTATGAATATTCCGCTCCTTGATCATATATATTTCTACATTGATCATAGCCTGTGGGAAAATTGAAATAATATACAGTGTGTGTCTATGATACTGGCTTTTATCGAAACCGAGGAATGCGATGCAGATTTTTAGCCAAACCATGAACATTACTCGATTCAAAATGTCAATTTTAAACTTAATTAACTTTCTAAGAAAAAAAAAAAAACTATGAAAACGGATAAACTCGCGTATATTAACTAATTTTAAAGGAAATATTATTTCTAAGAAAAGTTAATTGAGAAGCAATGTACTTCAAAATGAATCGTTAATCTGCACTTGACAATGACTCTGCACTGCACTCACAACGTTTGACACCTAAGAAGTACACGCGTTACATTGATCGTTCGGAGGAAATAAATTAATTGTACGGTAAATTTAATTATTTGTCAAATGTTAATACTTGAAAAACAATTGCTAGTAATGCGTATTATTACTCATTTTCGTAAAAGTCCGGGTCGTGGAAACACACTGTATATTATAACGACCATAGAAAGTTATTCAGATTATAATTATTGGTGATTTATTACTCTTAATATTTCGAATATTTATTAAAGTTCATCCAATTTCATTACGTCAAAAATTATTACCCGCATACCTATTACTGTTTTCACTTGCAGTCTTCCATATCAAAATCTACAGGATACACCAACACAGCATTTTTCTATTTTCATGTTCGTTACACTTTTGGCCATCAAAGGAGTCCGATGGAAACAGCCCGCCTTTAAGGCGTTTTTTTCTCTTTTTTAACCATTCAAAAGTGTCTGTTGACTTTGACAGTTACTATCGCTGTTGGTTCGAGACACAATTTGCATTGTTCCGGAAATGTCTCTTCAATTGCTCAGCGTTCGAAAATCGAATGTTTATTTTAACTTGTCTTTTGTTTGTCGTGCGTTCTAATTTCTGTTTTACGTATTTGTAGATACTATACGGTGTGTTAACATGATACAGGCTTTTATTGAAACCGAGGATTGAGATGCATATTTTTAGCCAAAGAGTGACCATTATTTGACTAGAAAATTAATCTTCTACGAAAATTTCAGTACGAAGCAATGTACTTCAAAATGAATAGTTAATTAGCGCGTAACAATGACAGTCCGCAGGCACGCAGGCAGCGTTTGAGAACTAAGTAAGCAGCACATGCGTTAAGGTGCGTTCAAACCAAAAGAGCATTCGCTGTTCTATCCCCCGTTCTACGAAATCAACCAATCACGTTTTGTGTAACGATCGAATTTCGTAGAGTGGGGGGTTAGAATAGCGAATGCTCTTTTGGTTTGAATGCACCTTTACATTACATTGACAGTTCGATAGAAATTAAAGTAATTTTACAGTTACTTGAAATATTTGACAAGTCTTAGTACGTCATTAAAACGATTCACGTCACGTCACGGTAACACACTGTATAATTTGTGGAAATATGTATAAGTAATTTTATTCGTTGTCGTTGTTATCATAATGGTATTTAAATCTATTAATACGAGATAAATCGTATTAGATCTAAGCCTACTTTCGGAACCAATTTTCTCTAATACGAATAATCGATGAATAATAGATATTTAGGTATGTCTTGTTTTTAATTTAATGTGCTGTATTTTCTTTTAAACATACATAGTCGCAAAATGATTTTAATTACACTGTCTGATACTTACAAACATTTGTACTTTATGTCAGCTGTAGGTACAGTTATGTAGGTATATTCAATTTATTGGATTGACCGACTGTCACTTAATATTCCCAAGCTACCAGCGGCATTCATATTAATTAGCATACCTGGGATAACTGGGGGCAAGTTATAGGGATTTGGTATCGATTAAAAAGATGTCGATATAATTATAATAAAAGATGTGCTTATTGAACATTCTCGATTACAGTACAGAGGTTCGATGTCATATCTGATATCGGGCCTCTTGTATCCAGATATCATTTTAATCAAAATGACAATTTAAATATTGATATTTTAATATTAATTGCATATTTTGAAAACTATTTTAAAATAAACGCGTAACTACCCGTTCAAATTGATTTTTTATTTTAATTGAAGAGTAAGTACCTAATATTTATTTATGCCGAATAACATTTTGATGTTGTCATTCACAGTAACATCGACATATTTTTAGTCGATAAAATATTTTGCTACATCACTTTCGTATAAATGCCCCGAGTTATCCCAGGTATGTTAATTAGGCATAAATTACCATTGCACTATTCCTAATCGATAATATCTAGTCACCTAATATTAGAGGCACAGAGGTCCTAGGCCAGCAAATATGTTGTTATTGTTTACCACAGAACTATTTTTAACCTTTTAAAAAACTTTTAAGGTTCCGTAGTAAACTAGGAACTCTTATAGTTTCGCCATGTTCGTCAGTCTGTCCGCAGCATAACTCAGGGACCGTTAGTACTAGAAATTAGCAATTTGGGTATAGTTATACATATTAATGACGTTGACAATGTGGTAGAATAAAATGAGGAAAAATGATTTTTTCCTAACTAGTGCGGAAAAAACATTTTTTCCTAACTAGTGCGGAAAAGTAAACTGCGTAAATTTCCCTTTTTAAGGCATTTGTTGTGAAAAAAGTCGTTCGATACACGTGTAAAAACTTCTTCTTAACTCGGGTGATTGTCGCCCTCGTTTCACTCGGGCTCCGACTTTCACCGTCGTTGAAAAAAATTTTTTTGCTCCTACATCGAAATATACTATTTTTCGGGGGTACCTCCCTTAGTATTAAAGTGGGGATTATTTTTTGTTTTGTTGTAATCCTATAGTGTGGGATATTATAATTAGGTAAATAAGGATCCTAAGAGAAAGTTTTTTATTTAAGTCAATATTTTCGGAGATAACCGCTCCAGAATACAAAAAAAAAATGGAGTATTCTAATTTTGATTTGTGGGTCCAAAAATATGAAAAAAAAATGAATAGTCGGCTTATAGAATACTTTAAAATAAAACTATTTCGAGCATAATTAGTCCAGCCGATTTATATGTATATTTACTTTACACAGAGCATGATCCGACATGCTCTTGGCCGGTTTTTTTCTATAGAAAATACTCATGCACTGTTTTGTCAAATTGGCCGTTTGCCGGCCGGAAATATGGCCTCATCGGAAGACCAACGCTGGCACTCGCTAGCCACATGCTGAGATGAGGCCATTTCGTAGCATACACGCTTTTATTTGTAAAATAATTTTTCGTTGATATATATTGTGGTTTTTTGCGTATGTCGAATAAAGTTATTTCTATTTCTAAATTAAACCTAGTCTTTATTACCAGCCAGTCACCAAAGATTATTCGCTTTGATGCAAGTTATATGAAGATTACCTATAAGTTTCTTGGTTCTGCCAGCTGCATATGGTCTTATGCAGTGCATTATCATACGCATATGCGACGGCACGCGTTGTTTGTGGTTCGTTGGCTATTACAATAATTCAGAGCAGTATCGACGGCATTACACCACAGACATCTGTTTAGGTAGCTTAAACCCGGTTTACGTCATCCCGTTAGGTAACAGTAGGTACCTATTCATATTTTTGTGGACAACTGAAATTGTTTTAACTCATCATCATCAGCCAATTGACGTCCACTGCTGGACATAGGCCTCCCCCAGAGAGTTCCACAAATATCAGTCGTGAGCTGTCCGCATCCATTGGACACCCGCAAACTTTACCAGGTCGTCGCTCCATCTTGTGGGGGGCCTTCCCACGCTGCGCCGTCCAGTGCGTGGTCGCCACTCGAGAACACGCCGACCCCACCGGTCATCGGTCCTCCGGGCAATATGGCCAGCCCACTGCCACTTCAACCTGGCGATTCTTCGGGCTATGTCAGTTACTTTCGTTCTTCTGCGGATCTCGTCATTCCTGATGCGATCTCGCAGAGAAACCCCGAACATTGCCCTCTCCATCGCTCGTTGAGTGACTCTGAGTCTCCTAATGAATCCCATAGTGAACGACCACGTTTCAGATCCGTTGTTTTAACTATGAAATATTTTTTGAGTTGTACTTTTAAGTAGTAACGCTACTATGTACATAAATTTAAATATTCAATGTCCCACCTCCGTTGGTAAACTTCGGTATTTTTTATTTTTATTTTATTTATTTGGGGCATCAACAGCAGTATACATAAGAAATTTACAAAACTGAATATACAGTAAACAAAGCCAATAAAAGATGTACGTAAAAATTTCTGTACGTAAATGACATGTACAACATTTTTACATCAGGTTCTGTTTACCAATTCGCAGACGACACCTGTCTTGTGGCAGCACACACTGACATAAAAACGGCAGAAAATATTCTACAAAATAATTTCAATCTATTATGTGCCTGGGCACATGACGTTGGTCTAGTCATAAATTATGACAAAACAAAAATCATGCATATCCACTCCGCTTACAAAAAAATACTAACTACACCTAAAATAATAGCTCACGATCACCAATGCCTACATTTAAATTATAATAGAACGAGTGCGTGCAATTGCAAACATTTGGAACAAGTAAATAAACATACCTACCTCGGTCTGATAATAGATGACAAATTCAATTGGGGTCCCCATGTGAACCATGTTTGTAATAAACTGAGATCCATATTATCCAACTTATCCCTTTTAAAATACAAATTACCTTTCAGCACCCGTAGAATGTTATATATGTCACTAGGCGAATCTATTATTAGTTATAGCATCAGTAGTTACGGTAGAACTTTTAAAACCTACTTAGAAAACATTTACAAATTACAACTAAGCATTGTTAAAATAATTCTACCCAATTCTATCAGGAAAATGTATAAAAATGACGAAAATAAATAATTTGAGTACTGTAAAATAATAAACATATACGATAAATTTAAAATGATATTAGTAAGTGATGAATCATCTAAAATACCTAATCTTAGAAATAGATCTAGATCACAAAAATTAAGAAACATAAGTTTACCTACATTTGTATTGCCGCCGTATAATAATACATAATTATGGGAAAAGAAAATGGGAATATGCTTTACCACAAACGCTAAATTCGTGGCCTACCGATGTTTGTAATCAGATTATTAATGATACGCATAAATGCAAATGCATCATAAAAAATATGCTGCTACCTACTGCCAATGAGCGCCCGAGTTGTGCTCAAACAACTCAGCCAATGTAATAAGTATAGTTTTATTTTTAAAGTTTTAACTTAGTTACATATTCATAATATATATCATACCTACTGTTCCCTAGTAACTAACTATTAAGTAGAAAAGAAACCGGTGAGTCATGCAACTACTAGCACGGCCGATCGCCGACTTTCATGGACCTTATTGCAAGGTATTAGAGACCATGGAGAGCTGGCAGCCCGCTGGTAGCTACATACACACATAAAATGTGAACGAGCGACAACTTTGGCGGCAGATAAACCGTACGCGATTTTCGCTCGCCAGGTGAGCCTTATTGTTATTAGCTTTTAAGTGTTTTTAGATAAATAAAAAAAAAAAATGTCCACAAAAATATAATGAACATGCAATAACAAGATAGAGCGTGCGCATTTATAGTAACTAACATTAACAACATAAGTTCTTCTCTGGTTGTGAATGACATCTAATATTCAAAGTTGGTAGGGTACCCACTAAAATATAATATATCTTACCTAGACGGTCAGTAATTTTCAGTACAATCCAAAGATAGTTGAAATTCGTTTAGCAACAGTCAACAGAAAATAAGATTGATGGATTGAATTGTCTTAGGGTGAAGACGAAATTATCAGCATGCGTACGCATTGTGTCTATTCGAAATGTCAGTTTAGTACGTATATGGGACCGCGTCCAGCTTTCCGCACGCGTACGGATGCTTACACGTTTCATACTAAACGGCCAATTTTATTAGACAAAATGCGTACGTATGATGATAAATGTGACTTCACCCTTAGTTAATTATAAATTGGGTTAGACAAAGTTAATAATTTAGTGGACATCTATACATAGCTGACAGCCATAAATTCTGATGCAACTGTATTTTTGATCTAGACGGTACAGTTAACTTGCATTTCTCATCTTATCACAAAGCAAAATCAGTTAACTGAGAATTGCGGATTCTCAAGTGTTCATTTTTTGAGAGATAACACAAACAAAAGTTTTGGTTTTGGCATCCATTTTATTATTAACAACTAATCAACACGATACGCTGCAGAGTTGGGTAAAAGTAATTTGATTACTACTGTTACTTACACTTTATATGTGTACTTGGTAATGGAGATCACACTAGATTATAATTATACAAATGTAATCGGAATACTATTTGCCTAACTCTGCTACAGTGCACATGCAATATCTATTAAGATGTAGATATGTCTGTGGCTAATACCGACGAGTGACGAATGTGGTGTCAATGAAAACATGGGAGTGTTCGTCATATTGGTTGTTCGTATAGTAGGCGATCACAGCAATTGATATTGATTTGGTAGGGTGTTCTACCTTTAACCCACCCACTTACGCCGACCAGGATGCTTAGCCAAGTTGCCAAGCGCTAGCACAGCAAAAAATAATAATAAGTGCTTAGTAGCGTATCGTAGTTTTCCCTCTCTGTCACTCGTTCATATTAGAGCGACAAAGACAGTTAGCTGCCTTTCGTTTACGATTGACGATTAAGCGCTAGCGATTGGCAACTTGGCTAAGCATCCAGGTGTTATAACACCGATTTTTTTTCTTTTTTGTTTGGATAATTGTAGTGTTTTATTAACAATTAATCACTTTATCGTAAAAAATCCGGGAGTCACATTTTTTGGTTTCAGGCCTATCTGGGTTAAGGTCTCTGTCCACCAGACCGTACCATACCATGACCGTAGCATGAATGTTTTAGACAAAAAACTATTCTTTGTATTGAAAAGTATGAGACCGTCTTGGCTGGCGCCGGAACGTCCTAGTGGGCATAGTCTCGTACTTTTCAATACAAAGAATAGTTTTTTGTCTGATACGTCTGTCTGCTACGGTCATGGTATGGTACGGTCTAGTGGGCAGAGACCTTTAGGATGATCCGTAAAGGCTGGACCATACCGGACGCGTGTGCAGCACGTGTGCGTGCGCGGTGCGGGTTGTAACGTTGGAAATGTCATAGTAGATGGCACACCGCTTGTGTGTCACGCATACGCATCCGGTGCGGCTTGGCCTTAACGCCGCGGCCACGACATCATCGGTCTAAGGCGACCGGCTTAGCGGAAAACGTATGATGCTCCCTCTCGTACCCATATCGGCATCCCGCTCCAACTCATGGATTCGCTCGCCCCTGGTCGCCTTAGACCAATGTCGTGGCCGGGGCATTAGAATGTGCCGTCGTGCCTTACCCCTTTATGCCGCGGCCACGACATTGGTCTAAGGCGACCGGCTTAGCGGAAAACCATAGGTGCGAGAGGGAGTACCCATGTCGGCATCCCGCTCCAACTCATGGATTCGCTCGCTGCTGGTCGCCTCAGACCAATTAGACCAATGTCGTGGCCGGGCCTTTAATAGTAAACATCTCCTAATTTAGCAAGCCGTATCGATTCTTTTTCTGAAAGGGGGTTACATAATAAATAGTAATAAATAGATATCTGGGGACATCTTACACAAATCGACCTAGTCCCACGGTAAGCTCAATTAAGGCTTGTGATGTGGGTACTAAGCGACGATATATATAATAGATAGATACATATAGATAGGTATGGTTGGCCATGACCAAGGAACAAATATTTGTGATACCTAAATAACTACACAAATAATGCCCATACATTTTTAGTTAAAATTATTGATATTTATGAGTATTAAAGTAAAAATATATTATCTGCGAACCTGTTTCACAATAATTGTGTCTAAGACGTCAAATGCTCTGGAAAGTCAGCCATGTTGGTTTACTTTTTTTTTGGATACTACTGTCGAATGATATACGTAAGGTAACCCCGCACGGCTGTCCCAGATCAAGCCTAGTGTATTTAGCGAAATTTTACAGGAGAGGCAAATAAATATTTTGTTAAAAAAAATAGTAGCAGAGACCTTTATCTCACAAGACTTTGTTTTATATAGAGAAGTATAACTTGCTTTATAAGGCAAACTATTGAAACTTAATATATATATATCTTTTTAAAACTTTTATGTGCCTTACTAACAACTGATTACAAAAAAATAATAGAAATGTTATGTCAATTACGAAACTGAAACCTAGCAAGTGGTAAAAAAATGGTACATTTTACTGCTTGTAAGCAGTAAACTCTTAAATTTCAAATATAAAATCAAGCAAATCCCTACTTTGAAATCCGGATTAGGATTACCATTATAATAGTACCTAAGGCAAATTTGGAGTATAGTGCATTGGGGTAATTTCAAACTACAGAAATTCTGCTCGGGTAATTTCGGAATAAATCTTGATTCAGAATTGTTAAATAACTCTCGGCTGCCATGATTAATAATAATACGACTTGTAAACACACATTATAATATATTGAAGAAAAACATTAATTTGTTGTTGACACCATGAGGACATAATACAAAACGAAATCTTGTCATGTCAATTCCTAATATAAAAACTAACCTGCCAGTATAAATCTATTATAGAGGTTTACAATCAAATCATAAGCTTCTTCCTTTGATCTGATACAATAAACTTTCGTTAACTTGCTGAAATCATCAATAAACGTCAAAAAGTATTTCTCTCCTTGATGTCCTGTCGTTCTATGTGGCCCATTAACATCCGTATGAACAATTTGTAATGTATCTTCTGCTCTAGTCCGATTTTTATTAAACGATAAATTATGCATTTTATTCTCAACGCAGATAGCGCATTTCATATATTCTGTCTCTAATTGCTCAGGCATTCCTTCTAATAGTTGTTTTTTGCACATTACATCCAAGTAGTTAAAATTGACATGTCCAAAAGTTCTGTGAAGCCTTATTTTTAATGTCATATTGCCTTTTACTGCATTTACGCCAATAGTCTTTGAAACAAAGCTCGTAATTTTATATAATCTCTTCTCTTTCTTCGCTATTGCTATTAGCTCTCTATTCTTGTTGTATATCTTTGACAAATTTCCTTCCGATACAATTTTGTGATTATCTGTTACTTTTGCATAGCTTAATAAATTTGCTTTCATCTCTTTTATATAAAACACGTTTGTTATTTCCACCTTATTTTTATTTTCGTAAACAGGAAAGTATGTTGTTATAGTACCAACCTTCGTGGCATTCAATAATCGTCCATCTCCAACTTTTACTTTTACTGGCATCTCCAATGTGACGTATTTGTCAAAATATTCGTCCGTATTAATGATATGGTCCGTTGACCCACTGTCTAAAAGCCAGTTTATTTGTCCTGCCTTCACTGCAGTATCTTCACTCTTCATTGTCGAATTGTTAACAATTGATGTGTGGAAGCTATTTCTATTATAAGTATTGCTTTGATAATAACTTCCTCTGCCTCTGTTTTGCCTAAAATTATTATATCCACGTCCACGACCGTGTACAACATGTCCACGCCCACGTCCACGACTACCGTGCCAGCAATCTCTCCGCACGTGTCCGGGCTTTCCACACGTAAAACAAATCAATTTATGCTCTGAATTAACTTTAAACGCGTTCGATCGGCTAGGCATTTCTTCATCTTCTTTTTGTAAATTTTTCAATTTCATTCGTATTTTATTTTTTAAAAATTCTACTGTTCTTTCATTTTCTGGCAAAACATCTATTAAATCTCCTATGTAGCTATAACTCTCTGGTAACGCTTTTAACATATAGTTCAGTTTTTCACTTTCCGAAATCATGGCGCTGGCCTTTTTTAAATCATTGACACATCTTTCAAAATCATCGAAGAAAATATTAATTTCCGAATATTTTGCTAACTTTATGTTTTCCAGATTGCTTCTACATACTATTTGTAATGCGGTAGATTTTTTTAAATACATTTCGTCGAATTTCTGTATTATTTTATATGCCGACTCTATCTCGCTAACGTATTCTAACTGTTGGTTTGATATCGCACAATAAATATAGTTCGTTGCCTGAATATCCATCTCTTCCCACTTTGTCGCATCATCATTTGCTGTTTCCTCCCTCGTAGCTACTTCCTTACATTTTTTAAATTGTAAATACGTCATTATTCGGATTTTCCAACTCCCATAGTCGGTTCCGTCAAATACCGGAATTACGATTTTATCGTTAGAATTCATTTTGCCACTTACTTGAAATTACGTCCGAATTGCTTCCAAAGCTCTGCTACCATGTTAAATAACTCTCGGCTGCCATGATTAATAATAATACGACTTGTAAACACACATTATAATATATTGAAGAAAAACATTAATTTGTTGTTGACACCATGAGGACATAATACAAAACGAAATCTTGTCATGTCAATTCCTAATATAAAAACTAACCTGCCAGTATAAATCTATTATAGAGGTTTACAATCTTAACAAGAATAATGTTGTGTTTTATGGTAATTCGAAATAAGACGACTTTTGAAATGACCCCAAAGCACCCTATTCAATTGCAATCTAGGGGATTAAAATTATTTTGAAATTACTGACTACCAGTTCTTTCCCACAGAGCTTCGCTGCAAAGTACTTGCTAACAATTTACTACACATTGAAACTTCCCAAAAACATCATTCCAAGCCGATAAAATGTCCACTGCTGGCTTCCCCTAGTAGGTTCATTGCCATAACGAGTAATTTTTTTCAAAGTCGTCTCGCACTTGTTTTTTGTTTTTGTAACTTTTAATATGATTTCCACTCAGAATCGCGAGCTCTTTCGATCCTGATAGGAGAAAATTTTGGTATCCTCTTCTGCTACGAGTGTATGCATGTGCATACCATTCGAATATCACGTGTATAAACATTACTACACACGCAACTATCGGCTTACCAGTGAAAATAATAAAACGGCAATAAACATTCAAATCGGCAATAAGCTTTTCAAAAACTTTTGTACGAAATATCATTTGATATTCACGAGTGCTTTACGGTGAAAGAAAACATCGTGAGGAAACCTGCATACACCTGCGAAGAAATTCAAGTGTGTATGTGAAGTCCCCAACAAGTACTGGACCAGCGTAGGGAGTACGCAAAATAGGCACGTTTGATGACGAGTTGTGGAAAGAAATAGAAAGAAATGACAAATACAATACAATAACAACAAGTATTGATATTATTTGATTAGTTTTAACAGTACCTTCGTCGTAATTTGAAGCTTCTGATAATTTGTCCAAGGTTCTTCCACAGAGATACAACGGACAATACCGATACAATACAAATAATGAACGTAATGATAGTGACGTTATGAATTATCGAAGATCCAATTTTGTTTATTATCAAAAAGTACAATTTTCGGTCGGTTCTTCGTCGGTTAACAACCAAAACGCACTATATCAATCGTCAGTAGAAACTAAAATAATTGTAAACATACCTTAATAATTGTATAATTCCATAATCGCGCTTTTTTAGTACACAATCTTGGTATCGTCACCAACTTAAAACCCGTAAGGTTTGAGTTCACATATATTTTTTAGTTAAAATTATTCATATTTTGGCCACTATGATGACGCTGCTGGCCGTCATCGATCGTCGATAAGTAAATGGTCAATATCAATTCAAGAACCGCAGGCAGGGAGCGCGGGAGCGGCGACCATTAGAACGCAAACTTCACTCATTACTGACTTGATAGGTTTTATTTATTGTTATTTTTGTATTCCTTGTTCAACCCTTCGGCAATTTTTAAAATCATAAACCTAGTAAGGGACAATTCCATATTCAAAAATCTAGTATGTTCCATTAACAAACTCAAAAACCTAGTATAGCATGCAACTGCCAGGTTTTTGGTCTTGAAATTGTTACTTACTAGGAGTTTGAATATGTTATGGGCATGCAAGAAATGCCCTTGCTAGGTTTAGCGGGTTTCATAACTTTGATTCTAATTGAGATAGAAATACAGATGTTTTTGCATTAGACGTAGCTCAACATTTGGGGCAGATACATTAAAAAACGTATTTTGCCAAAAAATGTCCCTTGCTAGGTTTTGATTTGGGACAGCCGCGCAGTCTAACTCACCAACTATGTGGCCCTACTTAATAACCTATAGGTACCGACTTAACTTCGTGATGCCCTACTCGTATGTCATATATAAGGTCCTAATTTATTAGTTGCAGATATTTTAACACATGATACTTGACATTAAAATAATTAACTTTAAATATAAATTAAGAAATATTTTCATGTAATTTTTCTGATTTCATGTTCCTAACAAAAAAAATAATTATAATTTCGTCTAAAAAAATCATCATGTGTGCACATCACATGTCACAATAACACTGTCTGTCATGTCATCAAACGACACAATCCAACGGAAAATAACATGACATTGACAATCAAGTATTTAATTTATCGACGAGAAGTGGCCAGTTCTAGTTAAGTGGTACGTAAAAGAGGTACTAGAATCTGTTCAATGAGTTTTCATTTAATAATCACCGGTCATTGTGGCAATCTTTGGGGGAGGCCTATGTTCAGCAGTGGACGTCTTTCGGCTGATATGATGATGATGATGATGAATCACATAAACAGGGTGTTTTTACGTAGGAAATTTGTTTTTCCGTTTTCTCCAAAAAAACATCGTAAAAGCTATAATGTTTCACGGTTTAATATACTCCAGAGACCGAGTACTATCGGCTGTAAAAATATCTGCATCTAATAAATTAGGACCTTATATATATGTATTACATAATATTTTGATTTTATAGATATACTGTCAAAGTTCGGTTGAAGTAAGTGACGTCACCAGGACTCAGGAGGTTAAAACCAGTGGCCGGAACCGGTATTTTACAAAAACCTCGAAATAGCCCAATATTTTAAAATGTGTACTAAGATATGTACTACTCAATATTTTATGTAATTTACAATATCATATTTTTAAATTACTCCATTGACTTAAAATTTATATACCGAAGAACGAAAATGAACAAAAAAAGAACCGGTTTGTATGGAGAAAATGACAGTTCCGGTCCCTGCCTAAAACGACATTATTAAATTTGTTTGTCAATAATTTTACCGCTTCATTGTTCTATTCTGTCCAAACATCAACATCCCAATTCCAAATATCCTCGATTTTTCGGCATTGCCTAAAATAGAAAACTAGCACCTTCTCTGATATGCTAAATTAGCCTTTCTGGTCACAACAATAAGTCTGATAATTGTTGGGGACTCACAAAGTATTGAGTGTAGATAAGTCTTTCCGAAATTGTAACGTTTATGTATAAAAGCGGTACATAACGTCGTATCGACTGCAGAACAAAATTAAACGTTAGACGATGTTTCTAAGCTACTTACTCAACAAGTGTATCACTCTTCTGATAGTAGTGCCATTAGTATATTACTTTACAGTGAATTCTGGAGAATATATTTCATTTTTTAATCGAAAAAATACGTCACGAACTGAGAGCAATGCAGATGAGTAAAAGCGATTGTGAAAATATGATTAATTTATTTAGAAAAGAAATGACACATAATGAGACTTCGTATTCGTACTCGAGGGACGCTGAAAGACACTTGGATTATAATGATGACATTGGATACCTTATAAAGTTATGTCGTCATTTAAACTCAAGATTCATTCTACCCCAGTTAGTTTTATTAGAAACAAACCATAGGAATATTGTTACCTTACCGGATACGTACAGACAAAATAGTGGACTAATAAAGTAGTAAATTTATTCATTTCTGTTGTCTTTATTAATGTAATTAATTCCTTTTATCTACACCCATATCATAATTTCCCCATTTTATATTCAGAAGCCGTAATGTAATAACCTATATTAAGAAACCGGTGTCTGCGGCTGTATCATAATGTCAACATTAAAGTACAGTGCATCATAATGTTAACATTAAAGTGTCGGTGTCAGTACATTAATTGTTAACATTACGAAGTCGACTTTTTTCATAAAATATTTATTGTAGGATATTCTTACACAAATTGAGCGATTTCAACTGTTTTGAATTGTTATATTTAGAGATATTTTTTTACTTAGTGGATACCAACGTAAACAAAGATAGATTGTCATTCTAAACTTATGTTATGGAGGTAGATAAAGTTATGTATGTGACTGTACATAATTAGGCATTAAACACTCGTGTGATCTTATCTCGCCTACGGTTCGTTTCATAAAACCACACTCATGTTTAATACCTCTTATTATGTGCCAGCCACATAAATAACTATTACCCTAAATTACGCATTGACGCACCTAGAGGGGAACTTTCTGCATTAACTACAGAATTTCAATCACTTTATAAAATGTTGCTAGATTTAGTAGGAACAAATGTGTAACTCAGAAGCTCATTTGAAGAATATTTACACAACTGCCCATCATAAATCTTCAATAAATGAATAGCCAATGATACTTTAACCTTTTCGCTGCCGTAGTCTGATATATCAGACAATCAATGTCAAGCTCACCTCGCCGTTGTCTGATAAATAAGACAAAGGTCTGCGTACGTTTTTACAGTGTATAAATTAGTCCCATTCAAATGCAAGCTATGGGCCTATTTCTCGAAAGCTTGTAACTTGTAATACAAGAAGTCTTTATCTAATTAATAGTGTTAAAAGGAGACTTCCACTTGTGTTACAAGTTACAAACGTTCGAGAAACGGGACCCAGCAGTGTTATTCTCTAAGGAACCGCCTTGCTATCAGCGCTGTGACAGCGCTGCGGCAGCGTCGAGCCTAAAAATGGTATTCACTAATGCACTTTAAACGACACTAGTGCTAGGCGACGAATGCCTCGTGAGCTGGAACTACACTGCGTCGAGACGAGAGAGTTACCGCCTACAGTTCGACGACGAGCTGTAGGCGTTAGTGAATACCGTTTTTCGCAGCGCTGCGCTCGACATCGAAGTGAAGGCTGTCTCGTCGTCGAACTCGTTGATGAACGCAGCGTCGAATGTGTGAATAAGAGAATAGCATAGCTGATCTGCGTGATGTAATTTTGTATTGATGGCGATACGGGCATGCCCCATGAAAAAAACGGCGGTTAAATGGTTAATACCTAAATTGAAGAATATATCTTATTCTTCACAATACAATGGTTTATCAGCTACACCCTTACATGCCCACTTCATTTTTCCTCACAACACCCGACCCAAATTAGATAAATAACAAGTTGGTAGCAACTTTGTTATATTAGTTACCGCATAGCTTACATTTGGTGAACAGTACAATGACATTATCGTCAGAGAGTGCCCGATAACTTAAAAGTTGGACAAAGAGTAATCCGATTCCGATTAGTACTCCAGCGATTACATAATGTATATTACAAAGTACACACACAAATTTAATCGACAGTAGTAATCTGATTATTTTTTATCATTCCCCCCTCCCGAGACTAGATCTAGGTATACCTAGCTGCTGTTTTTGAACAGTTAAAAATAGATTCCAGTATAAAATACTATCGTATCACGAGTCAATGCCCCCCTGAAATCCTGGATCTTATAATTTCTAATCTTTTTTTGACAGATAGCAAGAAGAGTTCTAAAAATTGGTTTGAGACACCTTTATATCATTATCAAAAACCTTTCTATTGATAGCCCACACGTTTATTTACAATGAAAAAAAAATCTACCCTTCAGTTACATGTATGGAGGGCCCTCACCCCATTATTTTTTTGTTTACAATATAGTATCATAATTATGTAGCGGTTCTTACAGAACATACCCTTCCCAAATTTCATTGCTGTAGCATTTATAGTTTGTGAGTCAATCGGCTGTGACAGACGGACGGAGAGTCGGACAGACGGACAGACGGACAGACCGACATGACGAATCTATGGTTCCCGTTTTTGCCATTTTGGCTTCTTCTTCTTTGTCGATATGCTCTTGGCAGAGCAGTCGTGGTCACGTTACGTCGAACGTTTTATTATTCTGTGCCAATTATCCCTGGCCGACGCTTCTCTTGCACATGTGTTAAGGCCATTTTGGCTACGGAACCCTAAAAAATCACTCAATGTACTGTTGACAACTTACACCGTGACTGAGCCCCCATTTGGGCAACCACGTGCGCTAACTAGCTAACTTCAGCTGCGCTCTATTTCTGTTTACTTTCTTTTGTAAGGGAAGTTTCCGTTGTTTGCTTCGGACCGGTTAGAAGAACCGGATAACTTTGTAAATTGATTTCATTTTGACACTCACAGGGTGACAGGACTAGTAGGTTATGGACCCAGTGACGTATATTAATTATTAGCTATTTTACGGGCAAATTTTCGATTGCAAAAAAATTGTCAAAGACAAAATAAGGTGTACACAAAAATGTTTAAAAATATGTCCCAGTGCACTCTAATTCTGTGTAATAAGGATGTCGTAACATATTTTTATGAGCGGATTCTTTCGATACTTATTTTTGCATTTGACTGAAACCATAGTTAAAGGCCATTACCGAAAAAATATATATTAACAAAATTTTGTCATATTTTTTGTCTTATGAAGTAAGTGTTAAGCAAGTAAAAAAACGACTATTTGTTTTATAAGCAGACAACAATAAGAGACTGTTCACACTAGCGATTCACTTGGGCGATTTCTATATAAAATTGCACGCGGCGCACTCGTGCAATTTTTGTATAGAAACCGCTTATAAATCTCCTAAATAGTAGGTAAAGGACTAGGGCCCGTGACATATATTAATTAGTAGCTATTTTACGGACAAATTTTCAATCGCAAAAAAATTGTAGGGTACAAAAGCCAAATAAGGTGTACACAAAATTGTTCAAAAGTATGTAGACGAAAATTTGTGCCCATACAAACCATTTTTTTTCAAGCAAGCATTCACTGACCATCAGTAGGTAAATAGCAGGGTCACTTTCGATTTTAAAATAAGATCAATATGTGAATTTTGAATGCTGTGTAACTATTGGTGTTCAGGAACACACAATACATAACGTGCTGGTTTCAGTATATGCTTCAAATGTTTCTATGCAAAATAAAAAATTGTCTATTGCTAGAACAGGTACTCCAATTGCTGCAGGTAGCTCCAATTAACGTACCAAGCAGCCTGTTAAATTAAACGGAATTAAAAAAAAACACGGTGTATACATACTGTGTTACTATTTTAAAAACACAACTCATAAAATAAATTGAGTTGTTCCACAAAAAAAAAATATACTCGTACTTTATAAAACAACATTCCTATTTTAACCAAATTCCAAAACATCAAACATTAATTTTAGAATTGACTGCTGCATCGGGTACTAAGGCACTGGTCCCACCGCGAGCGAGTAACCTATTGCTATAAAAACCGGCCAAGAGCATGCCGGGCCGTGCTCAGAGTAGGGTTCCATAGTTATTCAAAAACAGCTGGGCCGATTATGTTCCAAATAGTTTTATTTTAAAGTATTCATGATTTTTTTTCATATTTTTTGGACCTTACGGATCAAAAGTTAGAGGGGGGGGGACACAATTTTTTTTTTCTTTTGGAGCGATTATCTCCGAAAATATAGACTTCGTTGTTTCAAGACCCTTATTCTTTTCAAGAGACCTATTCAATGATACCCCACACTATAGAATTACAGCAAATAAAAAAAATCATCCCCACTTCACCAGTTGGGGAAGTACCTGAAAAAAAATCTAGTTCTTATTGTACCACTTTGTTGGCATGATTAATATGTATACCTGTACCAAATTGCAGATTTCTAGTATTAAAGGCCATTGAGCTATGCTGCGGACAGACGGACAGACGGACATGGCGAAACTTTGGTTCCGTTTTTGCCATTTTGGCTACGGAACCCTAAACACGTACAAAAGATACGTGCTTTCGTGCAAAGAAAAGAGACACGGCGATATTTATAATTATTCGTTCAGCTATGAGCAGAGTTCGGAAAAATATGCGTCATAATATTGTTCGCAATAATATGGACATGACTCCAAAGTTGATTGAATAATTAATCATTTAATCATTTTCAGAAAAATACATATTTGACAACTTTTTTAAACAGTCACCTTAAAGCTTCGTTATCAAATATTCAAGAAATTATTCGTTTGATTCTTCATTAAATCAATTTTCGAGTCATGTCCATATTATTGCAAACAATGACGCACGTTTGTCCGATCCCTGGCTATGAGCTATAAATGTTGACGTGTCCCTTTTGTTCACACGGGAGCGCGTATCTTTTGGTCGTTTCTATATCCCATAGTTCATAGCTTACTCGCTCGCGGTGGGAACAGTGCGTAACATCGCCAGTCGCAGTTCATTTCGGCCAAACCATTGGAATCTGAAGCATTTCGCAAACATCTGGAGGTTTCCATCCCAACCGATATTGGCTCTGTCATTGGCAGATCGGTATTTGACTCCAATATCTATGCAAGATACAAACGTCAAATATATCATTACCGTCACCGATACTATAGTCACGTATATAAATAGGAGTAGTACACTTCGAAATGTATTACGAGGAGTTTTTTGAATACAGCGGGCACAGCCAAGGTACCATTTTGGAGGCTTATGATGGTCACGTTTTACCAATTTATCGTGATACCCGCCACTGTCGCACTTGTTAGAGCGTGACGGCAACGACGACAAACGATTAGACGCGGTACCATCATAAGCCTACTGCAATCGTATACGATAAGCAATAAATGTCTGAGAATGCCAGTTTCGAACGAAAAGTCACGTTTATTTATTTACATTATTATAGTCACGTGACTTCTCGCTAATCATATACGATTGCAGATTGCAGTGCGTAAATTGCCATACAAATAGTTCTATGGCTACTACGGACCATAGTTTTGCGGGTTCGGGTCGGGTTTGAATCGGACATAGTGTGAAACAACTCTTATGTAATTATATATGTAAGTTCGATACATATATTAGATAAGATAACAATTAAAATACGAGTAGAAATCGGAAATGTTTCCTTTTTATTCCTGATTATTTAAGTACGGAGTGTATAACACATCTAGAGACGAGTGAGCTAAAAGTGTTGATCATTTCTCATTCCCGTAGCAGTATATCTTACATATATGTATTAGATAAAAATTAGAATATCTACCGATTCAGTAGCAATAGTAAAGCTTTCCCTTTTATTCCTGTTTATTTAAGCACGGAGGTTGTAACACGTCTAGAGCCGTATCCGCTAAAAGTGTTGATCGATTCTCATTCCCGTGGCAGTATATCTGTCTACCGTGTACTTAGTTTAGCAGAAAAAGCCCATACATCCACGTCAAGCAGTGATTCAGCGAAACCAGAGGAACTACGAGGGAAATCACTTAGCATATGACAAATAGTGTTAGAGTGACACGCTTTTAAGATACCATAATCTTGTTGAGCCCTTGGGTTGGATTCCGGCAGTATACTCGCAACCTCCTATCTGGTTATAATCTGTGGAAGTAAAAGCGATCTTAAGTCATTATTGGTGAGGTTGGCATTTTAGTAAAAAGGAACGGGGAAAATTCCTTGTGTGGATGGAAGTTGGTGAGAGGCACCCGTGCGTTGGCTTAAAAAGGATTTTGTCTTTATTGCGTAAAATTTGTATGGTTTCGAAGACAAAGTGTGAGGACGATTACGTTGATAGTAGTAGCTTTGTAAGAACATGACTGATGATAAATACTGATGATTGATGACTACCATCAGCTTAATTGAATTTGTTCATCAGAAAGTGGTATTTTATGCCCTCTTAATTATTATCTAGTACAACGAGATCACAAATGTCCCCATTTCCATCGTTTAATACTTGCAAATGCGGTTAACTTACCTAATGTGAACTTAATTGGCCGGTGTTAAATCCGCGTTTTATATAATTACCCTATCAATTACCCCTGTGAATACGCTTTTTGGAATACAGGGTGGTTTGAGAGTAGAGTTAATTGTGTGTGGATTAAGTTTATTTCGAGACCCTCTAATGCATCCGAATTATATATTATGGTCACTTTGGTTTTGTACTTTCTCTCTCTCTCTCTCCTTGGCAATTATTATTCCCGTAAGTAACGCAGCAGACAGAAAATTTCTCGATCGAAAAGTTTCTTGGCCCACTTACTACTTATATTAGAAGTATTAGAACATTAGTAATCGTCGGAACTGTGTCTGTGTTATATTGATAACGCCGTACAGTCATCATCAGATATATCCGAGCGGTCAGGATGCTCAAAAACATCTAAACAGGCTTCTATTGTCATGGCGTTAGGTATATCCAGATATTTATGAACACCGTTGCCGTTCATATGTCTCTGATGGCGACTGAATACGGCCCAATCTTCTAAACACTTTATATTAGCGCAAGCCGTGACTCAGACCCAAAGTAGGCTTAAAGCTCAACATTTAACGTCAAAAACATGTGAACAGTTTTGAAACTTGTGTCAATGCAATAAAGTATCAAAGTGTATACATATTTTTGATACAACTTGTGATCGGGAGTATATTGCCAGGGCGTTAAGCCGAAAACATTGCAATGTGGGGTCAGAAGTTTTAATACGAGGGAGTTGGGATTGGGACACATGCAGAAACGAAGAAAATGATACAGAATTGATATTAGGGATAATTTTATTTTACGGAACCATTCCAAAACAAAATCATTTAATATTAAATCAAATTTATGTTTCGTTTTTAATTAATGCATGTTAGCTGTAAGATGTTACAAAACTATTATTTGAAAACAAAGTCCCGCTGAGTTTCTTGCCGGATTCTTCTTAGGCAGTGGTGTAGGGTTAGATACGGAAGTAGCTTTTTTTTCTCTCATTCGCTATTTAGTTTAACGATTCAAAAGCGCTCGATGCCGGGCCTAATTGAATAAAGAATATTTTGACTTTGACTTTGACTATCGTCATAATTTTTGTGTTACGAAGTTAAATTATGCTTAACAACTTTTGGGAGTGAAAAAAGGCGAAAATTAAAGGTTTTCTATGAGCGACCAACAATACGCACCTTTTATGAATTTGACACCTTTTTTTACTGTCAAAGGTTGTTGTGTCGTAATGTACTATTTCCTAACTAGTGCGGAAAAGTAAATTTTTGCGCACGTTCGCGTGCGTATTTTTCTCTTTTTAAGGCACTTGCTATGAAATAAAGTTGTTCGATACACTTGTAAAAACTTCTTTTTAACTCAGGTGATTGTCGCCCTCGTTTCACTCGGGCTCCAACTTTATCCCTCGTCGAAAAAAATTTTTTTTGTACTTTGCATCGAAATGTACTATTGCAATCGACCCTTACTACCTCTATCTATATAATAGTGCCGTAGCCAAATGAGGCATACAGAACCCTTGCGGATTCATCATCATCATGTTGATCTGCGGTCCTAGCACATCTTGTGTTTATAAATAACTCGTGGCCTTGTCGCATATAACTGTATATAGGAATAAGAAGCAGTTAATTTTTTCTATGGTAAGCACATCTGTTACGATATTGTGGGATCATCCGCATTGTAAAAAAGTGATACCAACATCAATTTGTTTAATTATAATAAAAAATTGATGTTTTCTAATCACGAATTGATTACTTATCGATACTTGAGTTGAGAGTTGCCGAGTTTGCGGACGATTGTGGTAGACACACGTCTTTGAGTGGCTTAAGGTTGTAGTACCTTAGAAACAATAAGTACATTGACTAAAATTCGCTGCGATTCACGGAAGGTCGTCTGGTGTAATTGGAAGCACATTGGACCGGCAATTCAGAAGAAGCGGGTTCGAATCCCGTGTCAACCAGAGTCTTTCGCAGTTGATTTTTTCTATGGTAAGCACATCTGTTACGACATTGTGGGATTACGAGCCCCGATGCATATGCATATATTGCATATGTTCTCGTCCAGTTAGACAGTTTTTCGAGATTATCCCGTTCATCCGGGGGAAAAGGTTTAGAGACAAAACCTTCACTATTCAATAGTAGTACTAAAGTAATTTCTTTGAGTATAAAATATTTGGATTTAATAAATCAGAATTTAAAAAAAAACTATTTTACGAGAGGTATTTTTTAAAATTTTTTCCACAATTTTTAATTTTGTAAATAATCAATGAATGTAAAGAACGCCATTAATATTAGGTAGGTACCATGTCGTACCTACACCTGATGCACTGCGAATTTTGCGTCAAGCTTATAAGCGCGGAATTACGGTGGTGAACGAAAATATAATTTAGACACTGGTTTGTTAAAATCGATTTATTAAACAACAAAAGCGTACTTCAGATTGTTGTGTCTCTTGAAATGTAGTACATTAACCATGACTAACGTTCATACAATTTATCATTAGCATAATGTGATCATTTTTAAAATATTCAAAAAATTGTAAAAAATGTTTCGAACTAGACAAACTCCACTGCATCGGGGCTCGTATAGGAATAAGTCTAAATTCGAATAGTTTCATCCAACGTGATGTCCATAAGCTAACCCGCGCGCCGCATGTAATTCCAACACACTAGTTATTCATTGCACTGGAAACGTGCTATTCTGTATTTTGACTCTTTGTAGGGACCCACAGTAGAATTTTTAGTAATTTTGGCGGGCTTAGGTATTATTACAGCGTCAAAAATGTCGACGAACCGTCTGATGAACGCCTTACGCCGCGGCCACGACATCGGTCTAAGGCGACCGGCTTAACGGAAAATGTATGGTGCTCTCTCTCGTACCCATATCGGCATCCCGCTCCAACTCATGGATTCGCTCGCCGCTGGTCGCCTTAGACCAGGGGTCGGCAACCTTTTAGCATCCAAGGGCCACATAGCAGTTAACGAAATTGACGCGGGCCGCACTTTGTTAATATGTAGGTTTTGTTCGAAAAAAATACTCACATTATCGGTTGTCATTAGCAATATATATGCTTATGCAAATAACATCTTATCGACAATTTTTTATAATTTAAATTTTATCCGATAGGGTTGGAAACTGGAAATCCGAGTGCGTGACTTTTGGACTCAAAAAATTTTTTTTGGATTTATTGGACAAAAAGGCATTTACATGAAACTTTTAAAATGATGATCCGATCCCGCTGAAATTCGGCATACATGCACTATGTGGGTCATTGTCATAACCCTAAAAAAAACTGTTCATACTAATTATATAGGAAACTATGTATGATAGCTTTACAACTTAACATCATTAATAACAAAGTTTAAGATATCTAATTACTAAACCTTATGTTGCATAATAATGACTTATTTACTTTTTACTTTATATGACCAAAATATGTCTGATAGTCCACTTCGGTGGACCGTTCGGAGTCTACCTTTTAAGTTATTGTAGATGTTAAAAAATACTTGTCATTTATTATTGTACATTAATGAATTATTTTCCTAACCTACGCAAGTTTATCGTTAAATATTCATATAACGAATGAAATAAACACAAAATCACACTTTTTGCATCGCAGAATCTTGTTACTACAAATATCGTCTTTTCGGTTGACACTGTTTTCGACTGATCAAAATAAAGCAAAATGTAAATAATGAATGGAACGAAACGTAAACTTGAACGCATCCAGTATCGCACTATCCCTGTCAGAGGCCAATTTGCCGTGGCGCGTACGCAGACGAGGTTGTTGTTGGACTTCGAAAAATATTTATTGGTGTCAAACTTACGTTGTCTTTCCGGTTACTACTATATTTTGGTAAATAAATCACTGTAACTTCACCAAGCATTGTTTATAACTACTCGAACATTGTAACATTATAAATATACCCTGCCTTTTGACCTAACCTATTACTGGCGAATAATAAGATTAGTTTGTCAAAAAAAATCAACTCGGTGGTCGTCTTTTCGGTGGAACTTATGTCCACCGAAAAGACAAATGTCCACCGAATAGAATGTTTTCTTGGATTTGGGCTATTTTGTAATTACAACTTGTAAGGCTACTTCTAATTAAATGTGCTTTTGTCAATAAAGGACTTTTGACCGGTTTTTATTCCTTTGTGGCATGTTGTTAATCATAAATAACTGTTTTAACTAACACATCTTTCTGCCTTTTCACATAATGACACCTGTAAATGTATTCATCCATAAATATTATCCCTAAATAAATTCAATCAATTCAATTATGTAACATGATCTTTACGAAATGAGAGTTTTATTTATTTATTTATTAACGCTGTGCTTACTGTGCAGATTTGCCTTCTTTTCCGTGGTAAGCATTGCTTGTTGTGGGATTTCATATGATGGCAAAAATAAGAGACAAATTGACCGACATCCAGAAAAAAAGCACCGAGTATGAGAAAGTCTCGTGAGAAATTAAAAGAGGATCCAGAAGCTTTGGAAAAAAAACGAAGAAAAGACAGAAAATATTATCACAGGAAGAAGGCTGAAAGAAAAATAAAAACTGTAGAAGATTTATCAGAAGCAAAAACTTTTGAGGAAGAAATGGAAAGAGGTTGCAAAAAGACGCACACAAAAGATCAAGATGCAAAAAGAAGCTGAAAAGGAAATTGCTCGCGAAACACCACCTTCAAGTCCCGTTAATATATTATCATCAAGAGCTGAGCTGAGATGAAGAGCACGTATATAGTAGGTAGTAGGTTGGTAGTAGGTTGAAAGCTGAGAAGGATTTACGGAAAACAAAATTGATGAGTATGGAATCTAAACTTACTATGTACAGAATGCGATTACACATATTACGAAATAAAAAAAAGGAAACTAAGAAAACAAAAACAAATAGAAAGATTGAATATTCTAACAGAGACAAGGAATTGGGTGATAATATACAACATTATTTGCTTAGTGATGAATCAAGCCGTCTTCAAGATGGAAAAAAGAGACAATAACCACGCAATAAACGTAAGAAACAAATCAGACTTCTCAACAACTCCCTCATAAATCTACATAAAAAATATGTGGTTTGTTCGGCCTAGGTTGAAAGAAACTTGACGTATCACCAAGTCCCAGGCCACCACAAGATAATGTCCCAACTCTATCGAATCAAGTCCTGGCGATTCCTGTGCAAAACAGTACTCCCCGGAGTGATACGCCAGGTCTCACTGAGAGAATTAATTCATTGAGTTCAATAATGACTCCTATTCAAAGCCCAGTGGTTAGCCGATGGTCCAGTCCAATTGCCAGTGGCTCGATACAGCAATCACTGAACGGTGACGAGCGTATCTCGTCACTGTTGATTGGAGGTTATTGCCCATAAGCGCATACAGTTTTCAGACGTATGTTCAGACAGCTCAAGTACGTCAACGTCAAAACCAGAGGAGCATCCAAACGCCACTACCTTAAGTGAACGGATTCAGCGCTTTTGGTCGTCTGATGACGAAGACATATTTTGACCACCGAAATGAAATGTCTTTTTGGTGGACAAACATAAAACATTTTTTATTTCCTTTTTGATATGTTTTAATTGCTTGATTATTAATGATTATGTGAAGAACACATACAAGTTATTTTTGTTAAACGTACTTTTCGCTTTTTGATTTGTTTTTTTCTTATTAACTTAGATTTTAGTCCACTTGGTGGACATGTTAGTCTTTTCGGTGGAACCGAAATATCGTAATAACGTAATAAAACGCCTTTACTCAATTGTTGATCTCAGACAGATACTCAATTATGTTGTAATATAAAGTAAGAACCAAAATATACCTTTAATTTTTATAAATCACGTGTTTCATTTTTTTGCAAAAAAAAAATCCAGCTTTAACAATGACCCATGTGGGCCATGAGTGATACCTTGAAAAAATTATGGAAATAATTCAAGATGACGGCGCCTCGGAACAAAAAGCCGAAATCCCGAGCGTGCCAATTCTAAGTAATTTAAAGCGAGGCCGAAGGCCGAGCTCCGTGAAAATTTAGCTATCAAGCGTTCAACTATACCCCAGTAGGCCCAGTAGTTAAATAAACTCAGCCAGAGGGCCGAAAGCCGAGCTCCGCATATGGCCGGAGGTCCGGAGCGTAACGATCGAGCCCATGTGGCACAACTGCAGTACTTAGGTAGATTTAGAGAGGTAAGTAGATCAGGTAAATTTGGCATACGGGCATTATGTGGGCCAGGAGTGATACCCTGAAAAAAAATTGTAAAAATTCAAGATGACGGCGCCCAGGAACAAAAACGGACGAAACGGAAGGACGGAACATTGCCCGAACCGATGTAAATCTAGGTATGTTATGCGAGCCCGAAGGGCGAGCTTCAGGGTGGGCGGCTGAAGGCCCGGAGCTTCACCCCAAGCACTTCACCTCTAAGTTATCTAACGCGAGGCCGAATACCGAGCTCCGAGAAAATTTTGCTACCAAGTGTTCAACTACCCTAGTAGCTAAATAAACCCAGCCAGAGGGCCGAAGGCCCGTAGCGTCACGATCGAGCCCACGCGGTACAACTTCCCCACCTAACTGTCTTAACAAGCAAACTGGAGGGCCGGAGACCCGACGGTTCGCTTAGAACCCTTGCGAAGGCCGCAGGCCGAGCTGCGAGTAGGGCCCTTCGGCCTTCGCCCGGAGCGTCACGATCGAGCCCTGGCAGTACAACTGCCCTACCTAACTGTCTTATCTTAGCAAGTGAACTGGATTGACGGAGATCCGACGGTTCGCTTCGAACCCTTGCGATGGCCGCAGGCCGAGCTGCGAGTAGGGCCCTTCTGCCTTCGCCCGGAGCGTCACGATTGAGCCCTGGCGATACAACTGCCCTACCTTCACTGTCTTAACAAGCGAACTGGAAGGCTGGAGATCTGACGGTTCGCTTGGAACCTTTGTGAAGGCCGCAGGCCGAGCTGCGTGTGGAGCCGAAGGCCCGGAGCGTCACGATCGAGCCCTGGCGGTACAACTGCCCTACCGAACTGTCTTAACAAGCGAACTGGAGGGCTGGAGATCTGACGGTTCGCTTGGAACCTTTGTGAAGGCCGCAGGCCGAGCTGCGTGTAGAGCCGAAGGCCCGGGGCGTCACGATCGAGCCCTGGCGGTACAACTGCCCTACCTTCACTTTCTTAACAAGCGAACTGGAAGGCTGGAGATCTAACGGTTCGCTTGGAACCTTTGTGAAGGCCGCAAGCCGAGCTGCGTGTGGAGCCGAAGGCCCGGAGCGTCACGATCGAGCCCTGGCGGTACAACTGGCCTACCGAGCTGTCTTAACAAGCGAACTAGAGGGCTGGAGATCTGACGGTTCGCTTGGAACCTTTGTGAAGGCCGCAGGCAAAGCTGCGTGTAGAGCCGAAGGCCCGGAGCGTCACGATCGAGCCCTGGCGGTACAACTGCCCTACCGAACTGTCTTAACAAGCGAACTGGAGGGCTGGAAATCTGACGGTTCGCTTGGAACCTTTGTGAAGGCCGCCGGCCGAGCTGCGTGTAGAGCCGAAGGCCCGGAGCGTCACGATCGAGCCCTGGCGATACAACTGCCCTACCGAACTGTCTTAACAAGCGAACTGGAGGGCTGGAAATCTGACGGTTCGCTTGGAACGTTTGTGAAGGCCGCCGGCCGAGCTGCGTGTAGAGCCGAAGGCCCGGAGCGTCACGATCGAGCCCTGGCGGTACAACTGCCCTACCGAACTGTCTTAACAAATGAACTGGAAGGCTGGAGATCTGACGGTTCGCTTGGAACTTTTGTGAAGGCCGCAGGCCGAGCTGCGTGTAGAGCCGAAGGCCCGGAGCGTCACTATCGAGCCCTAGCGGTACAACTGCCCTACCGAACTGTCTTAACAAGCGAACTGGAGGGCTGGAGATCTGACGGTTCGCTTGGAACCTTTGTGAAGGCTGCAGGCCGAGCTGCGTGTAGAGCCGAAGGCCCGGGGCGTCACGATCGAGCCGTAGCGATACAACTGCCCTACCGAACTGTCTTAACAAGCGAACTGGAGGGCTGGAGACCCGACGGTTCGCTTGGATCCCTTGCGAAGGCCGCAAGCCGAGCTACGAGTAGGGCTGAAGGCCCGGAGCGTCTGAAAGACGCGCGGCAGCCCGCGAGGCCGAGCATGTCATGACTACATCGGACATTGTTGATATTTCAAGAAATTCTTTACTTCGCCTCTGAAACCCGGTACAAAATTAACGTTCATAGATAAGGTAGACGAATTTACTTTCACGGCAATACGTCGAAAAATGCATCTTTATTTTTTTTTATATAAGAGGCAGGATTGCAGCCGGGCGCAAAGATAAATTGCATTGCGATTTTCAATTACTTATTATTTGAATTGTACCTACACTCCTATTAAATTTTGTACTTTATAATTTTTCCCTTTTTTCTGTTAATGTGAATGACCTTAGGTGAGGTTCGTGATTTTAACATACACGATACCTATACAAAATAGTAAAGGAGGTCCGCGGGCCGCAAGTGACCCCTTCGCGGGCCGCATGCGGCCCGCGGGCCGCCGGTTGCCGACCGCTGCCTTAGACCGATGTCGTGGCCGGGCCTTTAGACGTCAAAAAGCAGCTACTTACGTTACGGAAACCTAAACAAAATGTAGGTATACGGGGTGGAATTTTGTAATAGCACCTGAAGGGGGAGTACTCTTAATACTGTAGATAGAAAATTTTACTCAAAAAAAACATTCCTTTATTTTTAAAAGAAAGAAAACTGCATTCAAATATTTTTAAAAATTCGTTGTCGCTTGCGTTAATCGAATTGACTAAAATCTTAAAAGTGCTTTCTTATCACGAGTGCCGACCATTTTTATGCATTAATGCGGAATTCACATCATCAGTCTATCTCAGTCCACTGCTGGACGTAGGCCTCTCCTATTAACTATGCGTATAGACCAATTAGGAGGTAAATGCATCGCAGTAACGTGTCCACTATGATCACGCTGCTTGATGATGGGCATCAATCTTCTATCAAAGAATGGTCAGGAACACTTCAATCTCTTAGTCGGTTCTTACAACACCCGCGAGACGAGTTCGGGTAGTGACAAATATAAATAAATAATAATAATAAATAAATAATATCTTTGGGACATCTTACACAAATCAACCTAGTCTCACGGTAAGCTCAATTATGGCTTGTGATGTGGGTACTACGCGACGGTATATATAATAGATAGATACATAAGGTCAGTGTGGCTAAGTCCGGCATATTTTATTTTGAAGGAAAGTCCGTCATATGCGTCTTATACTGTTCAATTAGGGTCGAAAATCAGTTGGTAGACGGACTTTCCTGATAGACGGTCTTACCCGCATTGACCTTATAGATACTTAAATACATAGACAGCCATGACCAAGGAACAAATATTTGTGATTAAAAAAATACACAAATAATGCCCTCGCCGGGGTGCGAACCCGGAACCTCCAGCTTCGTAGGCAGGGTCACTACCAACTAGGCTACGGAGGCTGAAATGTATTCTTATTGCCGTCACCACACGGCGAACGCGCAATGAATACTAACCTATTTGAGCTATTTGTATAATTGTAAACCATGAATAAATAAATTAATTGTGGCCACCACTATCGGCCGTGGCCATTAATTATAGCCGGACTCGAAACGACCATCGGTAAAGTATTTACTGGCGTCTGGGTTTGCTTTTAACTAATTAGAACTAGTAACTGCTCAAGTAACAATTACAGTAGATGAGAATTTTAAACTCAAAATTCGCGTGTGACTCATTTCGTATTTCAATATTATACAGGGTGAAATTCTTAAAAATGGACATGTTTTTTTGTATTTTTTGGGTCTTGTGTTTAATATCTGGTTTAATGTCTTGGGTATCAAAACGGATTATTAAGACAAATTAATTGAATCATTTAAATTACCTATTCAAACTGAAGTAACTAATAACGCCAATTTTGTCATTTCGTTAAAAATTTAATTATATTCATTACCAGGGCCCGTAACTTTCATGCCGATGACATCAATTTGACGTCACACTCCATTTAGGCTGATCCAAAATAGTTTTATTGTTCAATATTAATCATTAGTCATCAATCATTTTAATCATGTACAAATAGCTTCAAAAGTAGTATATTTTACTTGTGAAATAAATAATATCTACTGACCCGTGAAACATAAGTAAAATTATTTGATTTGTGTTTATACATACATTTTATTTAATGATATTGTTGGCACATTTCAATATTTACGTAGAAAACGGAATTCCTCTTTAACGTAAAGCACGTATCAAGTAGGTATTATTTATTTCACGTGTAAATAGACTACTTTTAAAGTTATTTGTACATGATTAAAATGATTGACGACTAATGATTAATATTTAACAATAAAACTATTTCGGATCACCCTAAATGGAGCGTGCCGTCAAATTGATGTCATCGGCATGAAAGTTACGGGCCCTGTTCATTACATTTGACGTTTTAAATAGCTTCATTGATTTCATAGAACCTTAAAAAAATTTGAAAGGCCACCAAAAATTAAAAAAAACATGACTATTTCTAAGTAACTTGTCGGGCATCCGATTGTTAGTTATTCATAGAGTTAGAAAAACATATTACGATTCATGATTTAAATTTCATCCTGTATTTTACGCAGGACACTCTAGTTTTTCAGTGGAAGAATGCTTGACATATTTCGGTTCATATCCTTGTGAATCTTCATAGATATAGAAGTACATCTCATATGAGAATCTTCCTCAAGGAATTGGCTATGTAAAGTTTTCTGAAGGTATGAAACTTATATTTTTTCCGTCGTCGTAAGGTTCAAGAAAATGAGATTTTATTATTCCATAAAACTGCACAAATGTCACCTCACTCACTTAAAAAAGATTATTGACAATTTATAGGAAATAACAATAAAAGAGCCGCATTTTTTTGAACCTTAAGACGACGGCTATTAGGAAAAAATATAATATTCATACCTTCAGAAAACTTTACATAGCCAATTGTTCTGGTTGTGGTACGAAGATTGAGTCAGTAGTGAATAGTAAGAATGAGATAAAGATTTTGTGGCTCGTATGTGAAAAGTTAATACATATACAGGGGGCCATCTGAGTGATGGAGCAGAAGTGAACAAAGAACTAGAGAATTTTAACACTATTTATAATTATGCATTTTACTATTACCTTTAAGCCTACACTACACTTATCTGTAGTTTTGGTTAGAATTTGATATGTATATTCTTTTTCACCACACTGCTCGTAAACACGCTGTTTGTCCTTCAATTTCAGAGCGCAAAACTGTGTTTTAATCTCTAGAGGTTAAAGTATTTTTTTTTAATCTTCTAGACAGACTAAAGCTGATTTATTTATTTTTTGGAAGTTGAGGACTTGCAAATAAATATCTTCTAATTTGTTATGTTTGAGTTTTATTTCGCATGTTTTCTCGCTTTAGTGTGGTGAAAAATGTTGTGTTTTACTCAACTCAGCAAAGCTTGTTCAACTCTCGTGCCTTAAAACCCTCGCATCGCTCAAGATTCCATTTTATGCACTTTGCTCCCTAGTAAAACAAATAACTATTACTCCTGTAGTTTTGAAAAATAAAAGCGCTGCTATCATACACTTCGTGACCTTGATTGTAGTTCAATCATTTTTTTTGTCAACGGTGACGTTCTCCTGGGTCACCCCTAAAATCACAGTTTCATAACATTAAAATTAACAAAAATTTAGATTTTTTGACAGTTACGTGGCGTTTCTAAGGTGGGTCACCCACTAATGATAGTAGAGCGTACAGAATAATTTCTTATAGCAAACTATGCAGCTGTTGTCCCCGGGGAAATGTGACAGAATAACAACAAAAAAAAATCCATTGACCCTTTTGCTGTAGCTGATATCGTTTTGATGAAGTACTCTTCATCTTGCAGCGGGGCTAACATGATTTCTTACATACGACTCAGGTTGGGTTTGGCTTGTGAGTTTTTGACAGATATTCTATGAAACTTACACATCGCGATTTAGATTAGGAACTGAATTGCTTTAGTAGATCGTGGAGCCTCCCAGACTATGTGGACCTGCTGAACTTGTCTGCACTAGGTTCGTATCTTCTGGCATGTTAAAGGAAAAAACTTTACTTTGAAGCTCGACGCCAAGAAAAATGTGATTTTCTATTTATAAGAAAAATCTTTTAGAGATTAATATAGCGGTTACTTTTACTTGATGTAAGATACAAGGGTTCATTATGGGAGAAAAGGAGATAAACTTCAAATAGTTTTTTGATACAGGGTGTAAATTTAATACGGGCGAAGCTCTGAAATTGGACTTAAAATGACTTTATGGTTATGATTGTCACTTTGACTTAGCATTCATTTATGGCATTAGAATTAGAATAAGAACGATTTGTTTGCAGAAAAGGGTCCACATACGTTTCGAGTTAACATGTTTACATTTCTCCATACTAATCCTTTCCAAATGTGTTTATATAATTATGAAACGAGGCTGGAAATTATGAACACTTCCGCACCGGTCGGTATGAAATTAGTTTTTTATATATTTATATTTGTTCCAAGGGAAACTTTGTTCAGAAAGATCATCTTAACACGTTTGTCACAGATGGCATCTCGACCCCAGAATCATCCTGTATACATTGGTCCGCCACCTCCAGTAGGTTTATGACTTAACAAAACTTGTCAAGTGGACTTGACATAAAGATAAGATAAAGATAAAGATAAAGAATTTTTATTTGCAAGAATACTTATTACTAGTACAGATGGTAGTGTAGGTGGTAGGAGAAGTATTCAGTCGTCAACATGACGGCATGCAAATGATTCTTAAAACTACGTATTTATTAATTATACTAGCATATAACTAACAACAAATATACAAATAATTAAGAATAAATACCCATCGCCAGGTGAAAACCCTAGAGCCAGTATGTGTGTAATGGGATCGTTTTATTGTGCCTTTCGCCTACTAAAATCTGTATATTCCTTCACACTATAAAAGCATTGTTCCAGAAGAAAATTAGTCAATTGTTTTTTAAATTGTTTACCACTTAAAAGTTTTAAGCTATTCGGCAAGTCATTATACAAAGTTATACACATGTTATAAGCGTTCTTTTTATATATCGCTAAGTGGCATCTAGGTTGGTGTAAAAGATTTTGAAATTGTGTTCTCTGGCTATTATAAAATTCAGACCTCACTCTAAATAGATCTGGGTGGGCTTTTACTAGTAAACATGCTTTTTTAATGTACATGCAAGGCAGCGGTAATATATTAGTTTTTTTAAACAGCGGCTGACAGTTATCGTCAAACCATGCATTCATGATTGCACGGATACAATTTTTTTGAACTATGAATGCCCTTTCGACATCCACCGAGTTTCCCCACAGCAATAGTCCGTAATTAAGCACTGACGATACAACACCGTGATATGCTGTGATTGCTGCGTCCATGTTAACAGTATTTCTTAATTTTCTTAAAGCAAATATGAATCTAGTCAGTCTGTTGCAAACATTATTTACATGTTCCTTCCAATTAAGGTGCTGATCGATAATTAGTCCTAAAAACTTTATGTTTTCACATTTTGAAATGGGTACATTATTATAATTAATATTTAATTGAATTGGAATGCTATTATAAGAATGGAATTGAATATAAAATGTCTTTGTCATATTTATATCAAGATTATTATTATATGTCCAATTATTTATGTCAACTAATGCATTATTAACAGTATCTTCGTATGTATCAGCGTCTCCACCCTTTACTAATAAAGTTGTGTCGTCCGCGAACAGTATACATTTATGTGAGATGGCTAGGGGGAGGTCATTGATGTACACTAAGAATAAAAGAGGCCCCAAAATGCTCCCCTGACCCATAGCACATACATACATAAAATATACATATTTACACACCCACACATTGTAAGTTTAAGATTCCGAGATAGGGAATAAAATTGGATTCAGATTTTTTTAGTAATATTCGTATTTTTCTTGGCTAAACTGTTCCCATATTGTGTCAATTTTAAAGTTTTGTTAAAGTTTTGCACCCATATTTCCGACCCCTACTTATGACGGTCGAGTGTTTAATCGTTTGTTGTCGTTGTTCAAGTATGTATGTTCGTTCAAGTATGCGAGTTCGAAAGTGACGCGTATGATAAACGGTAAATGCGTGACCATCATAAATACATACGTATATAAACAACATACAAATACGTATTAGCTGAATTAATGAATGCATCAATCGCATTCTGAATTTTCACATTATCAACTTATCCAGCAGCCAATAACGTAGGTACTTGGTGCACATAAAGTACGCCAGCAAACTAATTTCAAAATATTTAACAGTTCATTTTCGTGATAGGAAGTGCAGAGTCGATATTGGAGAGCATTTGCAAGATTCTGTCGTCGTTAGGTCTGGCGTTCTGCCAGCGATGGTAGTGTTTAGACATTCAGATATTTGCACTGATTTTTAATATTGCTTTATTTACTGTGTAGGTGTACTTAGCAATGTATAAGTTGCAGAACATTGTCAAAATAGCATTGGAATTTTTTATGAGAAAATTTTCATGCAAGTTGCTATTGAGAAAATTTTCTTTCAGTTCAAGGTTTGACATCTGGTTATTTAATATAAAAGTGTTTTAAAAAAAGTATAGATTTTTTTCAATTGCCAAAAGTAGTGATTTTTCCGATGACCCCGCCATGGTGATAATTGGTGATACAGTCATCATCATCAGCCTATGATAGTCCACTGCTGCACGTAGGCCTCTCCTATTAACTATGCGTATAGACGCATTAGGAGGTAAATGCCCATAATCGCCACGCTGGGCAAGCGGATTGGCGATCGCAGTAATGTGTCCATTATGATGACGCTGCTGCCCATCATCAATCTTTTATCAAATAATGGTTAGTGACACTTGCATCCCTTAGTCGACTCTTACGACACCCGCAGGAGGAGTTGGGGTGGTGACAAATGTATTCTTACTGCCGTCACCAAACGGCAGAATCCTATACAGTATGACGTAATTAATGGATAAGCCCTCGTCGATATTATCACAATATTACAGTACCTACTAATATTGTGATAATATCGATTTTCGTAAGGTTATGGTCTCGTCAAAATTCAAGTGGGTCCCAATCTTTAATTGATTTCAAAAACGGAGGAAGTTCTATATTTTTTTGTAGGTACTCGATATTTCCGAAAATCATGACCCGATTCAATTTTGTTATACGAACATATTTTTTATGGAACGTATTATACCTTGTTATATCATTAAATTTGATTGTCCACGTTATTTTGTAAGTAATATACATAAGTATGTTAAAAAAGACAAGCAAGCTTATTAATACGATTTTGCAAATATTGGAAAGCATTTCTAAGATTCCTACATCGTGAGTTTTGGAGCGCTGCCAGCGATAACAGTCATGTTTTCACTGTTTTCAATACGAGCGTATATCGTGTTTAAGGTTTTAGGGTGTTTATAGGTAAGGTCTGTATTATAGGTAAAATTACGATATCAGGAAAAATGACATTAGGTAGTACCTATCAGTTATTATAACCTCCTACCGCCCAGACAATACAATTTGCCAGTGAAATTTGAATAGCGTAGGAAATAGAATGGAATTTATTTTGTTTGACCTTTTAATAGGTCTCTGGGCGTCAGCAGGTTAAAGCAATGGGGAAAATGAGCAGAATCGCCTAATATTAAGCAATTATAACTAGATGTCACATTCTGTCGCCAGTTCAGTCCATCAGTCTTATTGGCTGTTGACTGATGCCAAGCGAATTTGAACTCTGTGTCTTTGGACAGATGGGCGACGACGAAGACGAGTGAGACTAAGCGGTAAACTACATTTTTTTATTAGTAGGTAATTATTCTATACCTCTTTAATCTCTTAGTCACTTGTCTCACCGCGACTAAGCTATGAACTATCGGCTAGGTATAAGTATATATGTAAGTATAAACACGAACAAAAGATACACACTCCCGTGTAAATAAAAGAGACACGGTGATACTCGCCCGGCTGTGACAGCTAATAGCTGGGCGAGTATCACCGTGTCTCTTTTATTTACACGGGAGTGTGTATCTTTTGTTCGTGTTTATAGCCCATAGTTCATAGCTAAGTAGCTCGCGGTGAAACCAGTGCCTTAGTACAATTGCGAGCTCAAACTTGAAGCTAAACCGTATGTATCATATGCCAGCAATAAATATATAATACAGTTTCTAAGATAATGCCGTAATTATGCATTCTCGCTGTAATTAGAAACGTTTGCCAAATTCAAAATGAGAAGACATTATGCTCAATATAACCAAGGGAGCGTAATATTTGTGTTTAGTAAACTTATAAAACAGTCTGGAACAAAAATAGTGAATCCTTTTAAAAGCCTTTTTAGCATTGTATTCTGATTACGAAAATGTAAGAGAAAATGTTTATCTTAGAGAAATAATTTGTTTTTCTAAAGTTCCAAGTCGAGGACGAAAGGGACAAGAAAACTGACAGTCTACTTCACTAGTTTGGCGACACAGTGCGATCTCTTTGAGCGTTGCGTTGGTCCTTACCCATAGGAATCAGAACCAGTTTTTAGAAAAACCTCGAAATAGCCCAATATTTTAAAAAGTTTTATACTCTTTATGTAGTTACCCAGCATTTCAGCAGTAACACAATATACAAGATTTAATAAAATAAGTAAAAAAAGTTTTAATTTAAACGGTTTTTATTGCACCGAAAACTAGAAAATAAAAATTTGTTATAACTAACCGTAGATGCTACTTTCTGTAGATTACTCACGTGAAACCATTATCACCGTAGTCTTCTCAAGTCGGATGCTGAAAGCCACTTTTAGCCTCTATGTCAGCGGATTAAGCGTTAACTAATCGGAAACTTTTACCTAACTAAAATAAAAACGTGGGGCGTACGCAATTGTGATTAAGTCACTATAGTTATTTAAGAACACACATAGAAATCAAGACAGCAATAGTGTAATAAGTTTTGTTCTGGCCTTGATAAAAGCTATTTACCTCTGTAGAAGTGTTGGAACAGATGGATGATTAATTGCAAAATTAAAGCTACAATTACTTATTTTGAACTTGTATGTCTCTTTATAATAACGCCCCACGTTTTTATTTTAGTTTGGTAAAAGTTTCCGATTAGTTAACGCTTAATCCGCTGACATAGAGGCTAAAAGTGGCTTTCAGCATCCGACTTGAGAAGACTACGGTGATAATGGTTTCACGTGAGTAATCTACAGAAAGTAGCATCTACGGTTAGTTATAACAAATTTTTATTTTCTAGTTTTCGGTGCAATAAAAACCGTTTAAATTAAAACTTTTTTTACTTATTTTATTTTCAAGTTTTTAGTGTAATTGTTAAGTTAATTCCCTGAATAAACCTGTTCAAGATCAAAGATGTTGTTGATAATATGCAATACAATTGATAGATGTCCCAAGATATTTATTTATTTATTTATTTATTTACAATTATGCATTCTAGCGTTGCGTTTATACTCTTGCGCTTTCATCACGAATCACGACACACATGTAAACGTAATGGACATTATTTTATGTGTAACGAGAAGGGAATCCCTGCTGAATAGATATTTTTAGAAATCCCACACTAAATTTTTTAAATTAAATATCTTGATTGTCAAATGAAACCAAAGGTTGATCGTGGTTAATGTAAGCTTGAATGCCCGAAGTGTCTCAAATGGACGTGTTATTCATACAATACCTTCGATAACAGAGATCTGACAATAAGGAATATATCAATCAATTTGGTTTATTGAGAAAATCTTTAAACTTTTAAATTTTTACATTGTACACATTATACACGAACCGAGGGCCCACAGGGTTAATCCATGCAGTCTATCAACCGGAAGACCATAGGCCACTACGTGATCCCAAGGGACTCACACTCTCTGTCTATCAACTGGAGGACCGCAGGTCCGAGTGCACGTCCTACGGAAACCACCTGCGGTCTATCAACCGGAGGGAGGGCCGCTGTTAGTCTATCAGCCGGAGAGCCGCAGGCCCGACGGCTCGTCCTTCGCGATCCACTCACTCTGTCACTCTATCAGCTGGAGGGCCGCAGGCCCGACGGCTCGCCTTACGCGATCCACTCACTCTGTCACTCTATCAGCCGGAGGGCCGCAGGCCGAACGGCTCGTCCTACGCGATCCACTCACTCTGTCACTCTATCAGCTGGAGGGCCGCAGGCCCGACGGCTCGCCTTACGCGATCCACTCACTCTGTCACTCTATCAGCTGGAGGGCCGCAGGCTAGACGGCCCGCCCTACGCGATCCACTCACTCTGTCACTCTATCAGCTGGAGGGCCGCAGGCCCGACGGCTCGCCTTACGTGATCCACTCACTCTGTCACTCTATCAGCTGGAGGGCCGCAGGCCCGACGGCTCGTCCTACGCGATCCACTCACTCTGTCACTCTATCATCCGGAGGGCCGCAGGCCCAACGGCTCGTCCTACGCAATCCACTCACTCTGTCACTCTATCAATATCAGCTGGAGGGCCGCAGGCCCGACGGCTCGCCTTACGCGATCCACTCACTCCGTCACTCTGTCAGCCGGAGGGCCGCAGGCCCGACGGCTCGTCCTTCGCGATCCACTCACTCTGTCACTCTATCAGCTGGAGGGCCGCAGGCCCGACGGCTCGCCTTACGCGATCCACTCACTCTGTCACTCTATCAGCTGGAGGGCGGCAGGCCCGACGGCTCGTCCTACGCGATCCACTCACTCTGTCACTCTATCATCCGGAGGGCCGCAGGCCCAACGGCTCGTCCTACGCAATCCACTCACTCTGTCACTCTATCAATATCAGCTGGAGGGCCGCAGGCCCGACGGCCCGCCCTACGCGATCCACTCACTCTGTCACTCTATCAGCTGGAGGGCCGCAGGCCCGACGGCTCGTCCTACGCGATCCACTCACTCTGTCACTCTATCAGCTGGAGGGCCGCAGGCCCGACGGCTCGTCCTACGCGATCCACTCACTCTGTCATCGCAGGCCCGACGGCTCGCCTTACGCAATCCACTCACCCTGTCACTCCACTCTATCAGCCGAAGGGCCGCAGGCCCGACGGCTCGCCCTACGCGATCCACTCACTCTGTCACTCTATCAGCCGGAGGGCCGCAGGCCCAACGGCTCGTCCTACGCAATCCACTCACTCTGTCACTCTATCAGCTGGAGGGCCGCAGGCCCGACGGCTCGCCTTACGCAATCTACTCACTCTGTCACTCTATCAGCCGGAGGGCCGCAGGCCCGACAGCCCGCCCTACGCGATCCACTCACGCTGTCACTCTATCAGCCGGAGGGCCGCAGGCCCGACAGCCCGCCCTACGCGATCCACTCACTCTGTCACTCTATCAGCCGGAGGGCCGCAGGCCCGACAGCCCGCCCTACGCGATCCACTCACGCCGTCACTCTATCAGCTGAAAGGCCGCAGGCCCGACAGCCCGCCCTACGCGATCCACTCACGCCGTCACTCTATCAGCTGAAAGGCCGCAGGCCCGACAGCCCGCCCTACGCGATCCACTCACGCTGTCACTCTATCAGCTGGAGGGCCGCAGGCCCGATGGCTTGCCCTACGCGAACCCGAAGGCCCGAGGGGTGAACTCGCACTATCAACAAGCGGACCGCAGGTCCGGCGCCACGTCCTACGCGAACTACCCACGCTGTCAGCGGTTATGGCACACTAATAGCGGTTATAGTAATATTGCAGTATCAGATTTGAGGAGTTGGAAGTGAGTATTCAATGTATATTTTTGTGCCCTTTAGCTAAAGCACAGATCAGAGAATACTAGCTAAAGCATTAAGTATTTTAAATTCAACATTTCGATAAACCTGGCGGTTAGTCTTTGATCAGTGTATGCTGCCAGTGATGACATATGGTACTAAACCGTGGTCGCTTACAATGGGCCTCATAAGTATAGCCTCAAAGTCACCCAAAGGGCAATGGAGAGTGCTATGCTAGGAGTCTCTCTGCGAGATCGGATTAGAAATGAGAGCATCCGCAGCAGAACCAAAGTAACCGATATAGCTCTTCGAATCGCTAAACTGAAGTGGCATTGGACGGGGCTCGTTGCGCGTGGGGCTGATGGCCGTTGGGGCGGTAAGGTTCTCGAGCGGCGGTCATGTACCGGAAGGCGCAGCGTGGGTAGGCCCCCCACAAGGTGGACTCATGGCCTGGTGAAGGTCGCTGGATGCGGGTGGCACAGGGCCGGTCCTTGTGGCAATCTTTGGGGGAGGCCTATATTCACCAGTGAAAGTCTTTAAGCTGATATGATGATGATAATTAAATCCGTATGTTTCTACCAAATATCTAAAGCAGTACTTCAAAATCTACATATCGCTAAACCTAACAGTTGTGGCAGGCACTAACACTGGAGTATCACATTTGAAGAGTTGGACGTTAGTATTAAATTCGCATGTTTCTACTTAATATGTAAAGAACTTCTTTAAAACAAGATATCGATAAAAGATTAACCTTGCGGATATTGTAGGCAGAACTGCAGCATCAAGAGTGAGGAGTTGGAAGTCAAGATCAGGCTGTTAGTATTTGATTATGCCAAACATGCTATACTTTCATTTTCACGTGTCTAACACTCTCGGTTAAGGAAGGCAGTACGTCTGCAGCATCAGGCTTTGAGGATACAAGGATACAAATATTATAATATTGCATTGTCATGGGGACTTGATAAGAGTTCCAAATTTCATTGATTTTGGTGCAGTAGAAGTGGTCGAAAAATCGATCACAAGATTTGAAGCATCGACGACAGTTGATACGCGGTGAAGTTAATAAAAACCGTTTAAAAAACAAGTAGTGCTGTCATCGAATAAAACTTGCAGTACTCTCAACCAATTGGATGGAACCTTAGGCCACTTTAGAACTAAGTATGTCAAAATGAAAAATAGTTTGAAATGTCTTACAATCTGATTGATAACGTTATTTTGACATGATTCCTGAGTGGCCTAGGATTCCAATTGCTACCATTACTACGAAATTTCACTTAAATTTCAATACTATTCATTTACAAACAATACGAACGTACAATATAGCAAAGAAATTAAAGTCCGCAGGCAATTTATGTTCAAATAATTACCTTAATAAACATACCTGGGATAACTCGGGGCATTTATACGAAAGTGATGTAGCAAAATATTTTATCGACTAAAAATATATCGATGTTATTGTAAATGACAACATCAAAATGTTATTCGACATAAATAAATATTAGGTACTTACTCTTCAATTAAAATAAAAAATAAGTTTAAACGGGTAGTTACGCGTTTATTTTAAATTAGTTTTCAAAATATACAATTAATATTAAAATATCAATATTTAAATTGTAATTTTGATTAAAATGACATCTGCATACAAGAGGCCCGATATCAGATATGACATCGAAGCTCTGTACTGTAATCGATAATGTTCAATAAGCACATATTTTATTATAATTATATCGACATCTTTTTAATCGATATCAAATCCCTATAACTTGCCCCCAGTTATCCCAGGTATGTTAATAAAGCTATTTAATAACGTACCTGAACTAGGTAATTTAATTAGAGCGGCTCCTATATTTAGGGGTGGCAATTAGGAATATAATTATTTGACTGAGGATTTTTGTTATTAAACAGTAGGTGCATGATGGTAACGTTTTTATCGTTTGTCACGTTCCAACTAGTTAGTAAGTAGGCACGAGCAAGAGTAACACATGACACTATAAACAATAACCGCGGGACCGTAAGCGTCAGATTCCTATTACAATGATGGATATTTTATTTTTAGTTGGAGATTAAAATTAGAGACTACTAGACTTACTTCGTGTTTGTTCTTCGTATTTAGATTTGAATTAATAATATATCTATAAATTGAATTATTGATTTAATAATCAGCCTGAGCTATAAAAATAAGCGGATTATAAGATGATGAATGAAATTATCATTATCAATAAATGGTAATATTTCGAATGAAAGGATTTAAACAGATTTACATATAAATCTCATATATACAGACTTATATTTAAATGAAACTACACTTATAATTGGACAAGCACATGTTATTATATCAGTAGGGGTCTGGACTGTGGGTGCAAAACTTTAACAAAATTTCAAAATTGACATATTATGGGAATACTTTAGCCAAGAAAAATCTTGAAATCTTGACCTTACAATGTTTGGATGTGTAGATATGTATATTTTATAGATGAATGTGCTCTTTCATGTCCAATTGACAAGTTTTGTTAAAGTTTTGCACTCATAGTTCCGAGTCCTAATTATTAGTGGTCGGATTTTTGGATTCTCCTCGACAGTATAGTAATATTAGAAACTTACAAGTAAACTTGAATTATACTGCCATGTTTCTGTATCAAAACATACGTTAACTTTACTTTACGTTGTTTAAAATAATAATATTAAATAAATAAATATCTTGGGATCATCATCATCATCATCAGCCTATGATAGTCCACTGCTGGACACAGGCCTCTCCTTGGGATATCTTACACAAATCAACCTAGTTAGATTTAATCTATGTACATAAATTGTACATAGATTAAATCTAACTAGGGTCTAATCTAGTTAGTGTTGCTTTGAAAATAAATAAATAAATAAATAAATAAATAAATAAATAAATAAATATCTTGGGACATCTTACACAAATCAACCTAGTCCCACGGTAAGCTCAATTTTTAAATATATACGAAAATGAAAAAAAAAAACCTAGTGTGTAATACAATCGTTTTGAATAACATTTTATAGTCACATCCCTCATATTTTATACGCGAATGAGTAGAATATTATATTGATTATTTATTTCAGAGCAAAAATTCTTCGTATTGATCTTATACGAATTTACCGTCCTAATTCTTGAGTTCAATTCTCTTTAGCTCTATGACAGGTAGTTATGTAATATTAACTACATCTGGATAATAATGTGAATTATTGTCGCTTATGGCATAACACCGTCCAATGCAAATGCAGCTTAGCATTTTGGTTATGTATTAGGTATAAACTTTAATGAGGCAAGTTTAATATTCCTCCGGATATATAGATCTCTGGATAGACGTAGGTCCTGGGTACGAATCCTAGTATGGGTGGGATATAATATTAAATTTGTGTATCTATCACAAAACTCATGTACAGGGTGTTTCCTGAGTCACTAATAACTTCGCACACACTGTATTAATAAGTGAACTTTTGGTATGTGACCAACGCCGAAATCTCGAAAAAATCACTTTCTCATACAAAATGTTGCGATCACGTAACCAAGTTGTATGTAAAAATATTAATTATTATTACCTGATACTGATATTATTTGCCGTGTGGTGACGGCAGTAAGAATACATTTGTCACCACCCTAACTCCTCCTGCGGGTGTCGTAAGAATCGACTAAGGGATTGAAGTGTCCCTGACCATTCTACAAAATTGATGATGGGCAGCAGCGTCATCATAGTGGACACATTACTGCGATCGTCAATCCGCTTGCCCAGCGTGGCGATTATGAGCATTTACCTCCTATTGCGTCTATACGCATAGTTAATAGGAGAGGCCTACGTCCAGCAGTGGACTAACATAGGCTGATGATGATGATGATGATGATTACCTGCTATGTCATTTTATACACATTATGAATAAATGATGATTTTGATTACTTGTTTATTTTTTTCGCGATTTCGTGGTTGGTTGCATACTAAAAGTTGGTCATTACAACTTATACGCTGTGTGCGAGATTAGATATTAGTAAAACAGGAAACATCATGTATATTTTAATATGTACTTTTTCCTGAGCGTTCTACGCATATAAACAATAGCGCTGACCTCAAATCATCATCAGCCTATGATAGTCCACTGCTGGACGTGGGCCACTGCTATTGACTATCCGTATAAATGCATTAGGAGGTAAATGCCCACAATCACCACGCTGGGCAAGCGGATTGGCTATCGCAGTAATGTGTTCACTATGATGACGCTGCTGCCCATCATCAATCTTTTATAGTGGTCAGTGACACTTCAATCCCTTAGTCGACTCTTACGACACCCGCAGGAGAAATTGGGGTGGTGACAAATGTATTCTTACTGCCGTAACCACACGGCTGACCTCAAATACTCAATATGTTTATTCAAACGAATAAATGAGTGGCAAAAATCAAAACTGAGTAAGTAACAACACGCAGGGAATGTCAGAATTAATGGCGGTTTTTGCCGCCGGCCGCGTATCTATTCATCATTTAATTTTCATTTGAGCGGTCGCTCGCGCCAGTTGTTGCTGCTGATTGTCATAACTGTGTACGTGGATTTTTGTATTTATTCTCCTCGATTGAGCCTGCGACCATTTATACTCATCGAAAGATAATAAGGGCCAAAACTCAGTTTGAGACTGCCACTTAAAAATAATGATACTTATTTTATGTTATACATTTTTTATAGTAAAAAATATGTAACGTCATGCCTTAACGTCAAGATAATAATTATTACCGTAAGTTAATGAAAATAAGTCCCGTTTGTCATTAAAATGTGACGCTCATAACCGGTTTATACATACCTATGATATCTAAAAGTATCATGTAACAAACGGGTTTTAACTTACGTTTAATTTTTCGTGACGTGTGGGGCATGACGTTACATCCGTTTAGCAGGCAGACTGGCGATAAATTAAGACGCAATTAATAATTATATCAATAATTTGTCGTTAAAATATGAGTGATAATCGTAAAAGTTTAAATTAATATTAGGTATATCATGTGACAAATCAGGTTTTAAATATAAGGTCCTCACCTCACATGATCCGTAACCGTCAATCTAACATATGGTCAATGTTATTAACAAAAAAAATAAAAAAAATCACGTGCTCTATTTTACCCACTGGCAATGAAACGTGGCGATGGCCTATACTTTTTACTTTCGACTGAATGTGTAAAATATTAGTCCTGAATCGAGTTTGTTTGCGGGCGGCCATTGTTGATGATAACGGTATTCAGCGGAGTGCAATAAATGTGCACAAAACATTTTGGAAATAGATTTTTGCTGACAGGACTGCTAACGATGTTATAGAATATGGATGAAACTATGTTTTCACCACAGATGTTCAAAACTTTTTCATGGCGCTTTTTAGGGTTCCGTAGCCAAAACGGAACCCTTATAGTTTCGCCATGTCCGTCTGTCCGTCTGTCCGCCTGTCATCAGCATAGCTCAGTGGCCGTTAATAGTAGAAATCTGCAATTTGGTACAGGCATACATATTAATCATGCCAACAAAGTGGTACAATAAAAACTATAAACAATTTTTTTTGTCAGATACCTCCCCAACTGGTGAAGTGGGGATGATTTTTTTTATTTGATGTAATCCTATAGTGTGTGGTATCATTGAATAGGTCTCTTAATAAAAAGAATAAGGGTCTTAAAAGAAACTTTTTTTTGTGAAATTGTTTCCCCCCCCCTCTAACTTTTGATCCGTAGGTCTACAAAGCATGAAAAAAGTCATGAATAGTCTGCTTATAGAGTACTTTAAAATAAAACTATTTCGAACATAATCGGCCCAGCCATTTTTCAATAACTACGGAACCCTACACTGAGCATGGCCCGACATGCTCTTGGTCGGTTTTTTCATTGTTTGATTAACTTTTTATATTTAATTAATATGTTTCATTCTAGTTTCCAGTATATTCACTTTCACACACAATCCGTAGTCTATTTCTCTCATTCATATGTCAGCCTCCGTAGCCAAGTTGGTATTGGTAGTGACACTAGTGACCCTGCCTACAAAGCTAGAGGTTCCGGGTTTGAATCCCGGCAAGGGCATTATTTGTGTATTTCATCATCATCATATCAGCCGAAAGACGTCCACTGCTGAACATAGGCTTTGAAGATTGCCACAACGACCGGCACAATTGCCATATTTGTGTATTTATTTATCACAAATAAATATGTGTTCCTTGGTCGTGGCTGTCCTATGTATTTAAGTACCTGTATGTGTATGTATCCATCTATTATATATGTCGTCGCTTGGTACCCACATCACTAGCCTTAATTGAGCTTACCGTGGGACTAGGCCGCTTGGTGTAACATGTCCCAAGATATTTATATATGAATGTCTCCTAACTTAGCTAGCCCATAAGCGTCGTCTGTCCTGTCCCTTTCGGTCTTAGAGAGATTTTGATAAGACCGCGTTTGAAAGGCGCGGATCAAAGAGGCAATGGGAGCACTTGCCTCCCCTGACACTGGACCTAGGTATGGGTATGCCTAAGTGCTGTTTTTACGATAGAAAAAATAGTACTTTACTGAAATAAACTGTATAAAGTACTATCATATCGGAAGTCAATGCCCCTGAACCAAATGGATCCGCGCCCGAGTAAATGTCCATAATAATAATCATCATCATCATCATCAGCCTATGATAGTCCACTGCAGGACGTAGGCCTCTCCTATTAATTATGCGTATAGACGCATTTATAGGAGGTAATTGCCCATAATCGCCACGCTGGGCAAGCGGATTGGCGATCGCAGTAATGTGTCCACTATGATGACGCCATAATCGCCACCACAGAATTAGATTTGACATCTGTGATCGCCACGCTGGGTAATCGCAGTACCTAGGTAATACGTCTACTATGATGAATTGATGATGCTGCTTATCATGAATCTTTTATGAACAAATCACACTTCAATCCCTTAGTCACTACGAACAAATAAAACATGCTTCCATGTAGCACGTCACGCCATACTAAATTGCCTTTCAAAAGTGGTCCCGAATTCTAGTTGACAAATGTCATCTACTCTTCAATGCATCACGGTAATGAATTTCAATATCCTAATCCTATAAAAACTTAAGCTGCCATTTAAAAATTGTTGTGATTCGTCTATCGAAGTTTTTATTGGCTATATTTTATAAGCATTTGTCAAAGATGTTGCGCCGACGACGTCCATCTTGGCACAATTTAATTGAACAATGGATTTTGGGGTCATTTTTGAGCTGGCATTAGACGTCCATATTATATTATTATAATGGTCATAGCTCGACACTAAACTTGATTAAATTTTCAAACTACATTACGTCACAGTAGTCATTTCTGTAATAAAAATGATAAATTGAATTGAACTACCAGGGCAGCATAACTCACCCGGTGCTTTGTCACTCACGTGTTCGAGTTTAAGTCATCACTGATTTTGAGAAATGATTTAGAAAATTTTAGACTCGTTTTGTGAAAATAATTATGTTGTTTAGTTTTCTTTTTTTGCCTCACAGGTGTGATGAAAAACATTGTGTGTGCCACGGGCGGTACAAGAATTATGAACTTGTGTGAACTAAAGCCCGCGCCTTCGGCTTGGGCTTTCCTTTCACACTCGTTCACAATTTCTTATTTACCGCCCTTGATACCAATGTACTATTAGGTTTTAAATTACTTTATTAGAACCTCTGTTTTGAAATCGGTTAACAAATACGTTTCTTTGCAGCAGGTGCGCTCAGACTGTGGGATGGGGATAACGTCCAGTTGACATTTTACGGTGATGTGGGTGTATTATTTACGACACACTTTTAAAACGGATTATATTCTCGTTTGTCATTCCAAAGTTATAATTTATTTGAATAGGTATTTTATAAGGTTTTAATTACATTTGAAACAAGTACGGCCCAACGTCCTATTTTTAGGACAGCAAAATTGGCTCGTAGCGGAGTCTTGTATTCTATGTATATTTGAATTTTTTATATGTATGATCGGTTTAAGGCTCCACGCAGTATTCTAATTAGGAAAAAATAGAAAAAAATCGATTAAAAGTTACTTCACTTTCAACGGAGGATTTGATACATTTACATACAAAAACAATATATTTTTCGCTCAAAAGAAATTCCTCTATTTTTTCCTAATCCTAATACTACACTGAATGGACCCTTTAGGGATCACTACTATTTTTGTTACAGCCTATTTAAGATTATTTATACATACTCATGTTTTTTCATATGAAGAAATATACCCTACTTACTGTACTGATGATCCTTTCTTGTTCAATTTAATTAAAATGTTTACTTATAAATATTAAACTAAATTTTATGTATAATAATATTTGACACAACTATAATTATTTTTTGTTTTTATTTTATTATACGAGACACCAACAAATACTTAAGTATTCTTAAGTAATGTGATATCTAATTCTCTAAAAGATACAAAAGAAAGAAAAACTAAAAATACGTCTTGAAAATACCTTCAACTACTAACAATCTGGCCGGGAATTGTTTCTTCATTATTCATGGTTTCTTTGATACTATCTTTTTCCCCACATAAAAATCAGTGCACCGCTTGAAAGTAACGCTCCCTATACACGGAAAGGGCGTGCACAGATGACTCAGGACTAAACCGCAGGCCTGTATCGAAAAGTAAGTTTACCACCAACTTTGCAGCCACATATGACGTTTCTACACTAAGTATGCTATTTTGGTAAGATTCGATTGCGTTTCTAACATTTGGGGCCGTAAAACGATTTTTACGGTCCCGAAAAGTAACATGTTAATACAGTTATTGACCGTTTTCTAGGTAAACGAGCAGACAGGTCGCCTGATGATTGCACATTACTGTCAGTGGGGCCTATTGCGCCTATAGTCACTCACGATGATAAAACATCCGTATTTAGAGTGACAGAATCAGTATATTGAGGTTGAGTTCCTAAGTCAAACGAGGCTATGTGACACCAGGGGCCTATTTCTTAAAAGCTTGTAACTTGTAATGCAAGCGGTAGTCCTTATCTTATTAATGGTGTTAAAAAGAGTTCCACTTGTATTACTTTCAGAAACGGGCCTCAGTAGGCTAAGCACAAATGATTGGTGCGACAGTAGATACAATGTTAATAAAAGAATGACGGATAATCACCGCGGGATACTCTCGCTTTAATTGTGTGCCAAGCGGTCAGGGTGCTCACAAATATCTGAGCAGCCGCCATTTTGTGAAATTGTGGGGTAACACTGGTAACAGGTACGCTTCCATACGATTTTTAGACGTGATTGCATGTTCTGTGCAAGGTACTTGCTTGCGTACTTAAAGTGCTTGTTACTAATCTAATAAATTGCTAGTTTATTTTATGCATGTAGATTCCTATGAAAATTATAACATTTAGTATGTTTACTTTAAGAGGTTTTTACAAAAAATCTAAACACATAATACTTAATTTTATTCACTTTAGGTATAAAATGAAAACCGTGTATTTTTCATAAACTTAATACCATTGCGGCAAAAAAAGGCAAATCTTACCCAACACCTAATCACCTCCAATATTTCAAGTAACAAGCGAAGTAGTGAACGAAACTAATTAACAAGTTAGGCAGCCTTCTGGGTTCCCATTACGCCGCTCTTTCGCTACAACCAATGTTATTGGACATCTGAGTCATCACGTCATCAGACTCTCTCAGCCCGATTTTTTTTAAATAACATAAATACAGTTAATAAATTGGCTTAACCACTAAGTAACCATGTCACAGTGACGTTATCAATCATATTCTAAGTAATCTCATAATACATGTAATTATGACAAGGTTCTACAGTGGCTTAGGGTTCCAATTGGTGGATTGTACAGTCAGCTACAGAGAAAAGTAGACCCCCTTGCATACAAATTTGTATGCAACTACCTACTTTTCTCTGCAGTGTTATCTAATGAATTTAAACTATCGTGAGACATAATACCTACCCCTAAAATATAAACAAACGGTTACGCTCACATATATTTAGTCACCACGTGCGACGTATTTCGGAGAGCCTCCATTGTCAAGCACTGAGCCCTCTGCTACCGCAACACTTGGGCGGCTCGAACTGCAACAAACCATTACCGCTTTTTTTTTCGAATTCAGTCGTTTCCTTTGGAAATGTTTAACTGGACACTTTGAGCGCGGGAACTCCCGAGCGGAGTTCTCTGTGGGAGGTCCATTTTCGCTACAAAACGGAAAAATCACGGGATCGGCTACGAGCGTAGCGCGTAGCACTCGTCCGCAATGAAAGTGTTAAGCACAGGCGAGGCGACCGCGATGTACTTACTAATGTGATACAGAGGACCTAATCTGAATAGCAATGTATCAGTTCCATAGCTTAACTGTAAAAAACTGACAAGCAGAACCAAAGATTATTCGTATTTAAGAGATCATTTTTTGCAGGACATATTTGAAGTGTTAGTAGCCTCGTAAAGGCGGGTATACTTATACAAGAACAAATTACCGACAGTTGAATTAAAATTATATGAGCAGTAACAGAGCTGCTTTCATTTTTGCCTTTCGAATTCGAAACAAACGAACTAGTTACTATTATTTTTACAATTATGTTTAAATTTTTAATTACTCTTTTTAATAAGACCAGTCTTATGACAGTAGATTTTTTTCTAAATCCTTGTCCTTCCTTCTATATCCTCTGTTCTAGGCTGTAGTATCTGTTGAAACTGGTCCACAGAAGCAAATACTCGCTTGTTCAGTATGCTTACATAACGACCCTGTGGTGATTTTGTTAACGCCACAGCCATCCACCGAACTTTACCACTAAAACGAATATCGAATTCAAAAGGTTTTATTCTATATGAATACGTAACACGCTTAAGCCCTTTTGCATTAACCTCAAAACTTAATATGTAAGGGCGGAAGTGCCATGATCATAGTAATAAAATACGCCGTTTTGTGTAACGATAGAACTAAGACTATGATTTACGATTTTTTTTATTGCCATCTGTAATCAACGACGGGTGATGAATGGGTGACGAAGATTTGTTAGGAAGTTGGGAATCACTCTTGAAAATATTTATTTTAGTAAATGTCTAGCCGCTGAGATGCCTATAAAATGGTCTCTCATCATGAGGTAACTATTTTTTTTTCAGATTAATTGAAGTAACATTTTGTCTTGCATGATACATGTTCAGATAGAGAATCGATTCATATATCATTTCAATGTTGTCATAGTGACAATAATATTTTCTAGGAACTTTCATATTGATAGTCACTCTCAATAATTCCGAAAGTGTACGTGAATCGATTTCTTTTACTGTCATACGTAATGCTATTAGCAAAATCGGCCAAATAAAATAAGTAAGCGTCTTAATTCAAAATCAAATATAGAATACCCATTAAAAGTTAAAATAGTAAAGTTGCGTTTCCGAGCTTTCCAAACTTAATCAAAACATAAATTAAGAAACAGAAATTGCACAACCTTCGCAGTTATATGGGAGCTATGAGGGAAGGTGTTTCTTGGTTTATTAGAGTTTGCTATTAAAATACAGAGGCCGTGTGGTGACGGCAGTAAGAATACTTTTGTCACCACCCCAACTCCACCTGCGGGTGTCGTAAGAGTCGACTAAGGGATTGAAGTGTCACTGACCATTATTTGATAAAAGATTGATAATGGGCAGCAGCGTCATCATAATGGACACATTACTGCGATCGCCAATCCGCTTGCCCAGCGTGGCGATTATGGGCATTTACCTCCTAATGCGTCTATACGCATAGTTAATAGGAGAGGCCTACGTCCAGCAGTGGACTATCATAGGCTGATGATGATGATTAAAATACAGGGTGTTCAAATTACGGGCGAATCTCTTAACCATTGACATGCGTTAAACACCTGCCCAGCCACTAATTGCCAATGAATTTTGAATTAATAATATTGTAGGAAATAGAATCTGGTTTCTTTTATTTGAGGATACCTTTTAAAAGGCCTCTTGGCGGCTAGAGAATAAGTACATGCTTTTACTCTTATTTCACAGTAAAAATAGAGTCTACATTGTAAAGAAAATAAAAGGTAGTTATGTTTTGCACAAGCAGTATGTTCTTAGGCTTATTCGTTTAAACTCGTAAGGCCCAACGTCCTATTTTCAGGACTACAAAATTTAGGTACTCATAACGACCCTTGACGTCATCTTTTTACAAAATTAAAAATAAAATGTCCTTTTTTTAGGACACTGGGTTATTATTTCACTTGTCCTAAAAATAGCATGGGCCTTACGAGTTTAAGCACTGTCACCCTAATTTCCTCAGAGTTAAAGTAAAACTTCACATTCATTATATTAGCAAGATGGAGTCTGCCGGAGTTTATTTTTGCAGTTTGCCGAAGCGGGAAGTGTGCTCGAGCTATGATTGGGATCCTTACCTCGACCGGCAGCATATCATGGATAAGGTTGAAAGAAGTACATTAAATAAATAAATAAATACCTTGCTTGCAAAAGCTCAATTAAGGCTTGTGATGTGGGTACCAAGCGACGAAATATATAATAGATTCAAAAATACATAGACAACCACGATCAAGGATCAAATATTTGTGATAAATAAATACACAAATAATGCTCTCGCCGGGATTCTTACCCGGGACCTCCAGCTTCGTAAACAGGGTACTACCAATACCAACTAGGCTACGGAGGCTAACACATTAATAATTGATATATTCATTTAATAACTGATTTGTGAAGAATTTCGCCATTTAAAGCCAAGGAAAGAAAAATGTTAAGGAAGAGACGGAAAAATTTGTTAAGAGGACATGTATTGAAACCGACTTGGCACGGATTCGAAGAAACGGTAATGTTAAAATGGGCTAAAAATGTACGTCTGCTGCCTACCATCAATCTTCTATAAACCAATATTCAATGTCACTTTTGTCGACGCTTACCATTCCCACGGGAAGAGTTATGATGGTGACAAATATATTCTTACTGTTCATCTGTATCATTACACGGCATAAAATGATAACTCCTAAATAATAAAACAAAAAGAATACTATTGATATCTAACTATCCGAATCCATTTTTTTGTTGCCATTTAAGCACTGATAACGCTAGTCGTAATGAAATACGGCCTTTATGACTTTTATTTTTTATATAATCCTAGGAAGACAACATTAATACTAATATTTAACAAAATTAAATACGGCCAAATGTATGACTCATCGTATTTTTTCTATAGGTAATCCTAGGAATGTCCACAACTCGTAAACTTAACTCGCTCGCCGCCGCCAAAGTTGCAGTCAAATAAAGTTTCTGGGACTGCGACTAATGATGTATGTCACCGACTTGTTTCGTTTGCCGATGCACAACACTACTGGGGAGTTTTGAGCTTGCATATTTATTCAAGACATACTAGAGTTCGCCGGACAAAGTTTTAAAAATAGCACGATAGGATTCCCCTTTCAAACCTGTCTGTGGATAGGTTTCTAGTAAATATCATTAAACGAACGTATTGCGAAAACACAAATCAAATTATTTATTAACTAAATATTTTGATTTGTCCTTTTTATTTTTCCTCAGTAGTCACATTACTTAATACTATATAAATTATAAATATTAGATATCATATATACCAAAGAAAAACGACCAAGATCACCTAATATCCGAAGTGTGGAACACATAAAACGGTTAAACTCAGGTGTATTCGTAGTCGTGGAGAGCATAAAAGTGCATTCAGGCCAAACGAGTATTCGGATAGAATACTATCCCCCACTCTACGAAATCAACGAATGACGTTTTGAGTAACGATCGAATTTCGTAGAGTAGGGGGTTAGAATAGCGAATGCTCGTTTGGTCTGAATGCACCTTTATTAAGCACAGAGCCCGCGTCGCCAAGCGAACGTGTCGCACGTAGTAACTAAATACACGTGAGTTAGTACATTTCACAAAAAAGTCTTTTGCACTTGCATTGAACTTTTTTCATAACAAGTGCCTTGAAAAGAGAAATTAACGCACGCGAAGCGTGCGCAAAGTTTATTTTTCCGCACTAGTTAGGAATATTATGTATATTTAGAGTTATTATGTCTCACTAAAGTTTAAATTCAAAAGTTTTCTAGTGCTTAGAAACTATCTGGAATATTCCTATTCTCTATTCTACATAAAATCACTGCCATGAACACTAGACACTGATATTTATTGTTCGTATTTCACTTAGCTATGAATACAGAAAATACAAATTGCATACCTGTAAAACAAAATCTTATTTCATAAACCGGCCAAGAGCATGTCGGTCCATGTTCAGTGTAGGGTTCCGTAGTAATTTAAAACGGGCTGGAGCGATTATTTTCGAAATAAGTACCTAGTTTTATTTGAAAGTAGTTTATAAGCCTACTATTTATAATTTTTTTATATTTTTTAGACCCACATTTTTTAAAGGACTCTTATTCCTAAAAAAAAACAAGTCATCGATACCCTACACTATAGGTTTAAAATAGCAAAATATAAAAATCATCCCCTCTTTACGAGTAGGGGAGGTACCCGAAAAAAAAAATGTTATTCTATATTTTATTCTACCAATACCACTTTGTTGGCGTGTTTAATATGTATACCTATACCAAATTTCTAATACCAACGGCCAAGGAGCTATGCTGCGGACAGACAGACAGACGGACAGTCGGACATGGTGAAATTATAAGGTTTCCTAGTTTACTAGTAACCCTACAAAGATGCTCAGTCTGTTCTAAGGTCCACCCATTTTATATTTTTCTCGCATTTTATATAAATATCACCAAAAACAGCCCCTTCAATCCTCTTACCGCGCTCGTTAAGCGACTCATTATTCAAAGCCTCGATTCGGGATAATTCCAATTACTGAGTCACCATTGGCCGCCATTTTTACGAATATAATTAAAATTTGTGCTGACACCTTGGGAGCTAAGGCTATTATATTTTGATGACGGCTCGGTTTGATAGGACTGAAATGATTGCTGGAAAGTGAAGATTACTAATATTTTCTTTGGTTACCGCGAGGATTACACATGAAATAAAACTATGAAAACGGATAAACTAGCGTTTATTAATTAAAAACTTCATCCCAACGTTTCGGACACTTTACAGGGTTCTTGGTCTGCGGGCGACTGACAATGGAGGAAATTTGATAGATCTGCCTCCATCAAAATAAGAAAGATAAGTACAAAACTATCCACAAAGAAAAACCACAGACAATATATTTTAAGGGTGGATGTACATTGTACATAGAAAATTTGCAAATTAAGCTAGTTGTTCATTACAAGTATTTTCAGAATGAAGACAAGAGACAAAATAAATAATCTACGCCGGGTCCTATCCTTACGCCTTCTGAGAAGTATTTCCTTCCTTTGTATGATTGTATTGTTAGGAAGGTATCCCATCCCAATATTGGAACCGGCAAGAAACTCAGCGCGACAACTCTTTTCAAAAAACATTTAAGTTCAACATGCATTTAACCGAAACCGTTTTCATAGTTTTATTTCATGTGAAGATTAGTTTTGTATGCAGGGTAACCCCGGAGACGTGATCAGTTTCGTGTTTTTTTTAACTCCACTAGCGACTAGCAACTGAATGTCCCGGGTCTCTTAGAAAACAAACAATTTTTTTATTTTGTTTTTTATTTTACTTTTCAAGGTGACATTTTTGAGATACCTATCTCGTGGAAAGCATGTGGAATGAATACGTCATACATTCCACATGCTTTCCACAATCACGCAAATCAGAAGTAATTTATAAACAACAACGATTTAACACAACACACGCCGCCCAATACTCGCGGCTGAAACATGTCTCAAATACTGAGGGCCGTATTATTTGCAGCCTACTTGGCGCTTCTTATACGCTTCCTGAAACTTTTTCTCCGACAAAATAAAATGATCGAAATCGAATACATCGTTCGTCCACCCGGATCATTCAAGAAGATGATGAAAGAAATTCGAAAGGTCAATGACAATAACAAGAATAAATTTCAGTACACCATTTTCGATTACTCTTTTAAACAGCCGCTTCGACTGCGAACAGATTTAAAGTATATATTGAAGTGGACACAAGCTATGACGCACTACTCACAACCGGACTTTATCAATGGACAGAGGCCGTTCATTGACAAGAACTGCCCTTATCAGAATTGTTTCATGACTAATGACAAAAGCCTGCTTCTGGATACAAGATATTTCGACGCTATTCTATTCGACGTTGAAAACGATTGGGATATCCATCCTTACATCAGAGCACCGCATCAGAAGTACATCTTTACTGCTTCAGAACCAGCCGGTCTATATCCTACATGTGACGATTTATACAATAACTATTACAATTGGACTTGGACCTATAGACTCGATTCGACGATACCTCAACCGTATTTAAATTTTTACTTTAAAAACGGTTCTTTCGCTGGGCCTCAGTTGAAAATGCAGTGGTTAAGAAATTCTATGACACTCCCACTGCACGTAAAATCAAAGCTGAATAGAAAAACAAAGCTAGCTGCTTGGTTTGTGTCGCATTGCAAAACAAAAAGCAAACGGGAAAAGCTTGTGGACGACGTGAATGCGTATCTGGAAATGTATAATTTTACCATAGACATTTACGGGTTGTGTGGCAAACATCACTGTCCAATGGATGATCCGAAAGCCTGCTTGGAGATGTTGCAAACTGACTATTATTTTTATCTGGCGTTTGAGAACTCGATAGATGAGGATTATGTCACGGAAATAGTGTTAAATGCTTTCCATTATTACACTGTGCCTATAGTTTACGGTGGAGCGGATTATTCGAGGTAAGTCCGAATGTTTAAGAAAATAATCTCTTAATATTATTACATAAGATCATAGAATAGTAAACTCCACGTAGGTTTCTCCTGAGAACCTGTTAATTTGCCTTCTACGTACCTAACTATTCTACCGCTTTTGGGATAAAAAATCAAATACGTATAACGACAAACTAGTAGGGTCAGAACTTTCAAAGAGTACGAGGTGTTATTTTAGTCTATAATATTATTCCGTTTTTATTACAGATTTTTGCCGCCAGACTCATACATTAACGCTGGAAAGATTAGCCCAGCGGCGCTTGCGTCGATAATGATTCAGATCAGCAAGGACCCTGGCGTTTATCACTCATATTTCATGTAAGTTATATACACATACTGTACATTTTACGGGTACCGTAAAACGGGGTGAATAGGGATTGCTAGGGTAAATGGATCATGAACGGGGAGAATAGGGTTGGGAGAAACACGAGTAAAAGTTATTTCTGGACCAGGGTAGTAACTACTTACGCAATTAAGATATTATGTAGGTACTACTTATTTTATCAAGTTATTGAATCGTTTATTTAAGTGCCAGTCCAAGCAATGCTCGCTCTTCAGCCCATTGCTACCCCTACTGAATCCAAAGTACAGACATACAATCGATAAAAAAACAAAAATTATCTAGCAACCGGATTATTTGTTATAACGTAATATGTCCCTCTACGTATATTAGAGGTGGTGACGGCAGTAAGAATACATTTGTCATCTCCTCAACTCTTCCCGTGGGTGTCGTATGAGTCGACCAAGGAATTGAAGTGTCTCTGACCATACTTTTATATAAGATCATCTACTTACATACTCTCTATTTCAGGTGGCACAATAAGTACCAGTATAAAGAAAACTCCCTTGGTTCTCAACTCTGCCGTCTGTGCGAGATGCTGAACGTACCACAAAAGCCTCCTGATATCATTAATTTTACCCAGTGGTGGAACACTAAGGGCGCCTGCCAGAAGGTTCTAGACTGATGTAAAGAATCAAATAGACATAGCAGCTAGTTAAGACTTAAGATGGAAATATATTTTTAGTTCAAGTTTCAGTTTTATATTCCCTTTTAATTGATTTATTAAGAGTTATTCTTACCGTGCAAGATCATGGATCACAGTACCGTACATCCTGCTAAATTTAGTCCAAATTGAACTGATTCCAATACCGTGAGTATTTATAATACTTGTTACCTGAAACCGTATCCAGGCATTCCATAACCTGACATCAGGGGCCTATTTCCCGAAAGCTTGTAACTTGTAATACAAGCGGAAGTCCTTATCTAATTATAAGTGTTAAGAGACTTCCACTTGTATTACAAGTTACAAGCGTTCGAGAAAGCGTTCGAAGGCCCCTGTTCCGACACCTGTTGCGTAAGAGCAGTAGTAATGGATTTTCATACATCCTTCGCCATATATATCGTCGCTTGGTACCCACATCACAATCGCCTTAATTGAGCTTACCATGAGACTAAGTAGATTTGTGTAAGATGTCCCAACATATTTATTTATTATATTTATACAACATTACGTCACAGTTGCAATAAAAGTGAAACCTATAATAATTGAAGAACCGGCGGGGCAGCATTATTCACCTGGTCCTTTGTTCCTCAGTTCGAGTTTGAGTCATCCCAAATTTTTTGTGAAATTATGTTATATTTATATCCTTTTTTTCCCTCACAGGTGTGATGAAAAACATCGTGTGCCACGGGCGGTACAAGAATTATGAACTCGTGTGAAGCATAGCCCTCGCCTTCGGCTTGGGCGTTACTTTCACACTTGTTCACAATTTCTTATTTATCGCGCTTAATACACAATATTCTATTTGAAAATGTAATAAACAGTAACATAATGTGAACACTAATTTAGTACATGGTATCAACTGACAGTTGTGACGCAGAAAATTGAAACCACTAGCTAGCTAGCTATTTTGTATGAAAAAATCAGAAAATATTCAATAAATTATACCAGCTGTTGTGGTAATATCAAATAATACATACTGTATAAATATATACTGTCGCAAGTGGAAGAAAACACTCGGATAATAATTTAGTTACAAATAAGTACAATCTAGGCTACACGTACATACAATTCAATAGAACTATCGTAGAACTATCGTAGCTCTGCTAATCTACGTAGTGTATTGTTGTGGTTAGGGTTTTTCAGAAATATTCCCAATCTATAGCTTCAGTGGTTCTCGAGATATTTAACAATGTGACAGACGGACGGAAGGACAGAGTTTTGGACAGAGTCGCACCAAAAAGGTTCCTTTTGTACCTTTTTGGTAAGGAACCCTAAAAAGACCCTGACGGCAATTCCTCGCCGTATAGCAATGTTGATTCGTTGTGCGAGGAAGTAACTAGCTCTTCAGCCACGAGTTACGTCAGCCAGAGTTTACACAATGTAAGCAAAATAATTGATAGTGCTCCCATGAACCTAAAATTTCTACATTAATCCCTTTAACTTTAATCATAACCGTCTCCTAACCAGTATCCCAGCCCATGTTATCCTAGGAGCAAAAGCATGGCTGGAAAAGCAGTTGGCAATAAAAGTTTGCTAATAAAAGGTGCAAAAGATAAGGAGGACTACAGGGATTATTTTTCAGCCTCCGTAGCCTAGTAGGTAGTGACCCTGCCTACGAAGCTGGAGGTTCCGGGTTCGAATCCTGGCGAGGGCATTATTTGTGTAGGTATTTATTTACCACAAACATTTGTTCCTTGGTCATGGCTGTCTATGTATGTAAGTATCTATATGTATCTATCTATTATATACATCGTCGCCTAGTACCCACATTACAAGCCTTAATTGAGCTTACCGTGGGACTAGGCCGATTTGTGTAAGATGTCCCAAGATATTTATTTATTTTATTATGCATTTAATTTATAACAATAGGTACACCTTTACCATGCTTGCTTGTATCACCGTCACAAATAGTTACTCAATTTTAAGCTAGTACGAACAATAATTCCAACATATACATAAAGTCACTTGAACTTAAAATTGAGAAAGGTGTTTTTGCAATCCTAGTTCTGGTTCATACCCGGTCCAACGTACGTATATCTTTGGCTGTCCAACGCGGCAATGCAGCAGGTATTTTTGGAACCTTTGGGTCAGGTGCTTACCATTTACGTACAACGTACATAGGTAGGTAATATTATTATATACCGATTGTAAGTAGAAGCTATAATCCTTTATTGTATAAACTTAATCTAAATTATCAAATAAACATACAAATAAAGAAATCTTATCTAAAATAAAAACTAATAGTCTAAATAGAAAAGCTAAAAATACATTTAATAAAAATACTTACCTACAAAAAAAAAAAAACCTCATAAAAAGAATACCCCGTCGAGCAGGTCTGTCTGTGGCATGGACCCCATGACGCTGGCGGCGTTCCCTCTTTGGATCGCAATGCTTATCCTTTGGGAAAAATAGGCGCCAGCTCTGGGGTCCCCAGAAGCGTGGATCAACTGAGACGACAGGGTCCTCACAAATTGCTTCAAGTCGGCTGACCAGGGCCCTAAGGTCTCCACCGCAAGCGCCGCAAAATCATAGTTTTGTAACAAACTAGAATACTTGCGGCGCTTGAGGATCTGAGCCTGATCAGCCGCAGCACCGGCCGAGGTGCGTGTTACCTGGATGTGGGACTGGGCGAATGTATCTAATAAGTAGAAGCTAAAAATATGAAAACAAATATGGTTGATTTTCCATAGCATTTCACGTCTTTGAATTACGTTCGCATATGTATTTTTACGTTAATACTAATAAATATCAATAATTTTAACTAAAAATGTATGCGAACTAGGTTTAAGATTTGAAGTTCGTAATAAAAGTAAAGGTGCATTCATTCAGACCAAACGAGCATTCGCTATTCTATCCCCCACTCTACGAAATCAATGAATCACGTTTTGTGTAACGATCGAATTTCGTAGAGTGGAGGAATACAATAGCGAATGCTCGTTTGGTCTGAATGCACATTTAAATTGTGTTCTAAAAGTAAGTGATTATGGAATATGCGTAGGTATGCCTAATAACTATATGCTACCTACAACTTCCCGGTCTAAGGAAGGAACCCGATTATCAACCGCCTGGAATCTCGTCATCTCTAAATATGTCCATTAAATACAAAAGCGACATATCTCAAAAACCGTGAAAAATGATTTTATTGCAAAAACGACATTATAAGCACTAATATTTTACGTGACACTAAGACACCTGTCGATTTGACGTTAGTAAGTATCAAAATTATGCAGGTGCCCTTTTTGCACTATCGCTCTTTCGAGACTAATTTCAGTGCTAAACTGCCATTTTGTCAGTTGCGACTCGACCGTCGACCAAAACGCACGACATTTTTGTGAAAAAGTGCCATGAAACGGAAAAATAAGTGATTACGTTAAAAAATATGTAAGCAAAAGTGCCATATTTGTAGATGTGGCCGTTTTGAATAAAATAAATACGTAAATATTATGTTTCTTTATATAAAAAGGAGTCGCAAAACGGAATGTGACAGCTTTAATTTTAAAATATCCTCTTAAATTTGATTTTTCATTCATCAAAACTGCCGTATTAGGATTTGCAACCTTTTTGAATTAAAAATATATTCGAATGCATCAATCACAGGAGCCATATTTGTACATGATGCTGTTTTGGATAAAGTAAATACCTATGTATGGTTTAGATTTCTTTATAAACAAAGGAGACGTAATACGGAATGTGGCAGTTAGGATTCTAAAATGTACACTTCATAGTACGTTTCAAAAAACATTGTTGCATTTACAACCGTTTTTAATTCAATATAATATTAAAATCCATAAATGTACCAGATTGAATAATTGAGTATCTATTGCATGAACTCTTATAAAATTCAATACATCTTATAAAAACAGTAATTGTAAAACGTGGTACTTTGTACTTAAAAGTATATTAGAGATTGTGTGGAAGATGACTGTGAATTTTGTGTACCTGTAATTGCGACTACGAAGAAACAATAATGCCATAAAATTATTAATTATTAAGTATTTGTCATACTTTCCTATTATATTATTTGTATACAATACAAGTAAAAGAAACAAAAATCTAACCCCGTTGTATGTTTTAACGAATCTAAAAACTTATATGAGTAGTATTTATTTTTTCACTTTTGGGAATGCCAACATAGGGATGATGACTGTATATAAAATAAATTATTAGACATTATGCACGGCATCATACACGAATTAACTATTACTAAAATATAGACTGCAGTCATTATTGTACAGAACTTTTATTTAATGTAAGTGTAGTATACAAACGTGACGTTACTTTTGTGTATTTCATGTAAATCTTTCAAAAATCGAAAAAAGATGCTGATTTGACTTGACAGTCATCATGCCTATTGCTTCACTGCATAAGTAGTACCCAAGTCCTAGCGCTAAACTGTCATGTCGCCTAGAAAAAAAAATTGTTACATTATTACTAATCATAAGTAGATTTTTAGGAAAGACTTATTATCTCATGCAATTAAATATTGAAAAATATACTTTTGTATCGGCAAAAATTTAGTTGTTGCATCAATTCTAATGAAAAAACTAGTAAACCGTCAAAACATATCAATTTGGATCATTTAGTATGGAATCATAGTACCACCACACAAGTACAATACACATAGAAAAAACAAATAACTGAAGATGTACTGAACCGATTTTTATTGTTTACGTGCTTTTAGGTGGGCTATTTCCGGTTTATAGTAAAAATATGTGGTATCAAAGTAAATTCCATTCTTAACAATATAACTTTGATCGAGTTGTATTTATTTTATATTTATTAACTAAATGTACCACATTTTTTTATATAGCTGGTTGATTCTTGAAGAAAACTGATAAATATATCTGAATTTTAAACTGGTACGTCCGTTAAATTCATCAAAATACTTAACCAAAGTTAAAATTAATCAAAGTAACCCCGGTTTACGGTACCTATAAACATGTTCTGACGATATGTAAGTAAAGAAATAGTAAGAAAAAGTTTTATCTGTTTCAGTTTTGATAAAAAACAGTATTCCTATGTTTAAGACATGATTTTATGTATGATTTAAATGAAATAACTGCTTATATTTTGTATTTGTGGCCTTTGATGGAAAAAAGAATATCAGAGTTAATGTTATTTTTTTATGCAAAACGGACGTATACGCTCATAAAAGCTTGCACAGCACATATTACTTATTTTCAAAACTACAATTTATGTACATAGATTAAATCTAACTAATCTACTTAACCTAACCTATATCTAAGATTGGCCCTTGTGGCATTGTACCGAGGATGCTGGCGGCATTTCCTCGCTGTATCGCAATACTGATGCGTTGTGCGAGGAAGTCGCCAGCTCTTCGGTCTTTAGTTACATCAACCAGACGTTTCGCGATCTCAGCAAACAATTTGCGTGCGCTGGGGCCCCAAGAAATATATAACACGTATAGTATTAATGCTGTTAAAAAATTTTGTGTACAAAAAACGAATACAAAATCTTTAAACAGCTCCCCTGTAAAAAGTAATTTTTTGACTTGTGTCGCTTTTGTATTTAATTGACGTTGTAATAAATAATGAATAAAACACGAATGTACTCTTCTCCACCAGTAGGTAGTATTTATTATTTAAGGAAGTCTTGATTCGGTCATTCCGCAAATTTACAGTCTAATTCTAATTATCGTATTACTTTATTGCCACTGAAAAAAGTGACGAGTTAATAGGAATTAGAATTGAATTTCAACTGGAAAAAAATCCGGCACGATAATTAGATTTAGACCTATATATTTGAGAATGGCCGAATTAACTGATTTGTCCGTCTGATTTCTTCGCTTCAGTCAAGAGTTCAGTCCGATTGGGGCAGTCACCCTTAGTGTTCCACCACTGGGTAAAGTTCTTGACATTAGAAGGCTGTTGTGGTGTGTTCAGGATCTCGCATAGATCGCAGAGGTGGGAACCCAGGGAGTTTTCTTTGAATTCGTAATTACGGTGCCACCTGAAATAAAAAGTTTGTTAGGCATATGTATTCGGATAGAAGGTGCATGCATGTATTCCTTGTCCTTAGAGTAAATTCAAAAGCGTCTAGTAAGATATTGCATATACCCGAGTTTGATCGATGGTTGCTAAGACCGAGTGGCCGAGCGGTACAAGCGTCAGCCGCGCAAGCTGAGTACGTGGGTGATCTTTTTTTTTTTTTTTTTTTTTTTTTTTTTTTTTTTTTTTTTTTTTTTTATGTTGGCACAACAAAGTGGCTCCACTCCACCTGATCGTAAGTGAATAGTAGAGCCCAAATCGCGGCGGCAACGAACAGGAGACAATCAGATCCTTATAAATTTATCAATGAAACTACTTAAATTAAAAATATGTAAATTTTGTTTTGAATAGTGATTTCCCTTTATTTATTTATAATTAAAATATAGTTTAAACCAATGAGTCTGTTATTTTTCTAATCATAGTTTTAACAGTCAGACAGAATGTTTTTATAAACAGTTCAGTTCAGGGGGGCTACCACGACGTCTTAAATGCGATTCAGTTTAGGTCCTAAACTACTGTCCATACTGTCTACAAGGTGCCCGTACTGTCTACAAGGGCACACAGACAGTGACACAGTACAGTAGACAGTACGGACAGTAATTGCTATCGCTAATATCGCTATCAGCTATCACTGCCGGGGGAGTATCGCCGTGTCTCTTTTTTTTCACGGGAGTGCGTATACAGGGTGAAAAAGGACGACGTTCCTTCCCGCTACCGACCGATTCTACCAACCATTACGAGGAACTTTCAGTATGGGACCAACATCGTTTACTCTTAAATTACTCTTTAATTACTCGAATTACTCTTAAATTTCCGAATTTAAGAGTAAGTTCTCATTGAGAATCTACGAGAACTCATAAAAAAGTGTTATGAAGAATATTATATTTTACAATTGAGTAAACTAGGCATAAAAATATACCTTAAAAGGCATATATATACAACGGTTTTGGCATGATTAGATAGCTTGTAAAATTTAAATTGCCGAGGACATTCTCTATAGAAGTTTCGCAATTTATGAAACTCCTCCTCGGTACATTGCTAGGTGCGACTAGTGCCTAAAGGAGTTTGGCGGCACTCCCATATATCCCACGCGCCTTCACTTTCCGCACAGTCTGATCATGAACTTACGTGAAATACATGTAATACGCGGCAGGGTCCTTGCTGATCTCAAACATGAGGGACGCTAGCGCCACAGGCGTCATTTTCCGAGCGTCGATATACGAGTCTGGCGGCAAAAATCTGTAATCACATAATAATGTGGTTTCAGATAAAAGCGCGCACACAGTGCGTTAACATTATGCAGGCTTTTATTGAAACTGAGAATTGAGATTCAGATTCTTAGCCAAACCGTGAGCTTTGATTAAAAGTTCTAATTTTAAGCTTAATTTATTTTCTAACAAAAGTTCAGTGAGAGGCAATGTACTTCAAAATGAATCGCGCTTGACAATGACAGTCCGCAGCCACTGGCAGCGTTTGACAACTAAGATAGGCTTAGCATATCAGTGCGACTATCCATCACTCTCGTATTCATAAAGTTTGTAAAAGATGGAAAATCTATCTCGCGGCGACATACTGACATAGCAATCATGTGCTAAGCGTACTGGATACGCGTTACATTTATCCTTCGAAGGAAATAAACTTAAATGTACAGTTAAATAAAATATTTGTCAACTTTTAATACTGGGAAATGATTGCCAGTAATGCGTATTATTACCCATTTCCGTAAAAGCTTGAGTCATGGTAACAAACTGTAGAGTGGCGAGTAACCTATTAGTCTCTAAATAGATGATATAGTTTGAGTTATTGAAATATAATCTTAGACAAGGTTATAGCCTGCTGTGAATATATTGTGTGTACTAAGTGCATCAGATCTAACTCTTCAGCAAAATTGGATTATTACGTATCTAGAAGTCAGCTTACCTTGAATAATCAGCTCCACCGTAAACTATAGGCACAGTGTAATAATTCAAAGCATTCAACACTTTTTCCGTAACATAATCCTCATCTATAGAGTTCTCAAACGCCAGATAAAAGTAATAGTCAGTTTGTAACATCTCCAAGCAGGTATTCAGATCATCTTGAGGACAGTTATGCTTGCCACACAACCCGTAAATGTCTATGCTAACATTATACATTTCAAGATGTCTATTCAAGTCGGCCACAAGCTTTTCCCGTTTGCTTTTTGTTTTGCAATGCGACACAAACCAAGCAGCTAACTTTTTTTTTCTATTCAGCTTTGATTTTATTTGCAGTGGGAGTGTGTAAGGATTCTCATGCCATTGCATTTTCACCTGGGGCCCAGCGATAGAACCGTTTTTGAAGTGAATATTGAAGTACGGTTGGGGTATTGTCGAATCAAGTCTATAACTCCAAGTCCAGTTGTAATAATTATTGTATGAATCGTCACAGATAGGATATAGACCGGCTGGTTCTGAAGCAGTGAAGATGTACTTCTGATGCGGTGCTCTGATGTAAGGATGGATGTCCCAATCGTTTTCAACGTCGAATAGAATAGCGTCGAAATATCTTGTATCCAGCAGCAGGCTTTTGTCATTTGTCATGAAACAGTTCTGATAAGGACAGTTCTTGTCTATAAACGGCCTCTGTCCATTCATAAAATCCGGGTGTGAATAGTGCGTCATAGCTTGTGTCCACTTCAATATATATCTTAAATCTGTTTTCAATCGAAGTGGTTGTTTGAAAGAGTTATCAAAAATGCTGTACTGGAATTTATTCTTGTTATTTTCATTGGCTTTTCGAATTTCCTTCATCATCTTCTTGAAAGTTCCGGGTTGACGAACGAGGTATTCGATTTCGATTATTTTATTTTGTGTGTGTAATAGTTTAATGGCGAAATGTATCAGAAGCACCAAGTAGGCTGCAAATAGTACGGTCCTCGATATTTGAGACATGTTTGAGCCGCGAGCGCTGGATGGCGAGTGTTGCCTCAAATCAATGTTGTTTACAAATCACTTCTGTTGTCAGAATGCAAGTGGAATGTATGACGGTAAATTATCGAGGTTACGTTGAAAAAAGTAACTGATCAGTTATGGTAAGGGCATTCAACAGTAATTGCTGCGAATGAGTGTACTTCTAGTATATGACGAGACTAAAATAACAATTTAATTTTTTTTTATGGGTTTACAAGCTACCAAATAGAAAACGTTTATTTGAAGATAACATTGACTTTGGTTGTTTATGACAACTCCTTGCATTATTATAATGAAGTATCTATCTATTACATAATATATCGTCGCTTAGTACCCTGTTACTACAAGCCTAATTGGGCTACCGTAGTCTGGGTAGATTTGCTTAAAATCGTTCCGTGATATTTATTTATTTTCTTTTATTTATTTAAAGATAACGCTATCGATGTTTTTTTTGTAAAAAACCGACTTGAAAACTCTGAAAAGACCCTAACTATTTCTCTTGTCCGGAAGACATTGAATTGAAACCACATACTATGAATTCTTCACTTTGAAAAGAAACTAATCACATCTCGCGATAAAGTCCAATTTCAGTCGCCTGAAACAGAAAATCTGTGTTTCTGATGTCACAACTCATCTATTTAGGAGGATTTGCATAGCTTTCGCCGAGAGGAGGACACGTCTCTCGCACGCTGTTCAAAAGTAAAAAGTACAGCACATTTCGCCGCAGTATGGCTTCCATGCGCCCATAGGTACAACGCGCGCTCGCCCGGACAAAGAGATTTTCATATTTAATTTTCTGTTTAGTATAATTGCCGACATATTTCGCTCTGTGTAGTTTTTGTACTATTTGCATACGTGAGTTTTGCCCGGAAATTATACAGCTCCATGCATTTTGTTTAAATTGGAATATATTGTTGGTAGATTTTTTGAATGGAGGGGATTTTGGAAGTATAATTCCGGTTTCTGTGAAATTAATTTAATTTACTAATTTGAACTATATTCAGGCAGCGGTGGAAAAGTTAACAGAATAATAAAATATAATATTCAATTGTAAAATACATACGCTAATAAGCATTTATTGCATTTACCGAAATACGGTCGCGGCTGCCGCTCCCATATCGGTTTATTTAGTCACACCCGTAAGGGCCTTATCACACTTGCGATTTACAAGCGAGGCGAAAGCGAAGCGAGCGCGCAGCGTGATCGTTGCGAGCCCGTAACCAATTCGCCGCGAGTGCGTTGCGATTTGGCCGCGATCGCGTAACAAATACGCTGCGCAGCCGTCAGTAAATCGCTCAGAGTGATCTGAGTCTTGGACAGTCACTAATAAGATTTATTATTACAAAATGGATACCAACTCTTGACGCGGCAAACTCGCTGCGCAGTCGCGGCGTATTAGTCACGCGGTCGCGGCGTAATCGCGACACCATCGAGGCGAATTGGTTGCGGGCACGCGGCGAACACGCCGCGCGTACGCTTCGCTTTCGCCTCGCTTGTAAATCGCAAGTGTGATAAGGCCCTAAGTGCCAAACCCGATCGGACGCTGCTTAAATCATCTTATAGATGTACCATTGTACTAGGCCAATGATGATGATGCTAATAAGAAAGAGTGGCAAAGAGAGAGAGAGAGAGAGAGAGCATACAGTACTGCGATGCGCTACTGAGCGTAAGGCACTGGTCTCACCGCGAGCTACTAAGCTATGAACTGAGACCAGTGCCTTAGGCCCTGCTGGCCTAGCCAAGATAAGACTAAGACAACACAATAAAAAATCAATACCTAAAATGCGTTTATAATTGCGTAACGACCAAAAAAGGTTTAAAAAAAACAATTGCATTTTCCCTTAAAATAGACGGAATACAGCAAACTTCATACGACATTTTTAACTTTAAATTTGGTCAGTAATCCGCTGTAATTTTTTATCCCTTTCCTCATGGGCACATTCACAGAATTAGATTTGGATAGAAGAAACAAGTTCATTCATTTGTATGGCGGCCGAGCGTGTCAGATTTTGTACTGAAGTTGTTACTTGCCTATGATTTTAAATATGTCTCAGGCCCTTGAGTATATTTTTTTGTGTTGTTGAAATTAATATTACTTAAGGAGGCATTATTAATGTTTTTGTTCACTTTAACATACAAAATTTGACGCCCGAAAGCTGCAAGCTGCGATTAAAGACGGACAACTCAGTGGATTTCACTAAGTTCATTTGACACGCTAAGTATATACGTTTGCTTGATCTATGGTATATATGACATCTGTGGGCACATTGTATATCAGATGACGACTGCACTACTCTACTAAATTACCAATTCGAATACCAAATTCGACCAAGCTGAGACATTACACTGTATACCTAAGTACGGTCAACATCTTTAGACAACTGGCATGTCAACAGCTGCTGACGATGTCGGATCGGCCTGTTTTGCATACCGTACCGGTTTTACATTACAATGTAGTAAGCTGTTCTGAATACTGACTTGAATGGAGAGTAGTGCAGGATGTGATAGAATAGTTCAACAAATCGAAATGTTTATACAGAATGTGCCTACTTCTGCGACCATAATATTATATATAACATGGACGTCTAACGCCAGCTCAAAAATGCCCCCAAACACAATTGTTCAATTGTGCTAAAATGGGCAGGACATAGCGCCAATCAAAACTTTGAAAAATCACAACTATTTTTAAATGGCGGTTTAAGTTTTTATAGGTTGTCATTGAAATTCATTACCGTGATGCGTTGAAGAGGGGGTGACACTTGTCAACTAAAATTAAGAGCCATTTTTGAAAGGCAATTTAGTATGGCGTGCGCTTCCATGATTTATGTGTTCGTAGACCTACTTAATAAAAAGAGTGATGGTCCGTTTTAAGTGTAGGTACAGTCAACCAGGTACAGAACTATGTCATTAATGACGTTGTTCCAAAAGATTGTAAGAAATTTCTTATTAGTTGTTATTTTGACATGGTCCTGGAATGGCCTACATAATCTTGAAATATAACAGCGTTACCTACGTCCACGCAATTTTACAAACTTGAAATAATCTAGTATCCGTATGTAAAAAAAAAATTGTAGCATAGATTTCTTCATTAAATTGACGACTGAAAAACGCTGTGAGAGAGAAAATCAACTGCGACGTTTCTTTGCATTGCTTGCCTACCGCTCGCCTCAATTATTAGATGCTCTGATTTTTTTTTATTATATGGGATATCAATAGAGTACAGTTGAGTTCATAAATATGTACCTACATGTACAAAAGGCGGACTGAATGATGAAGCATTATCTACCAATCAACTTTCGGGCAAAGCAGAGACGTGAAGACAGTGCAAGATACAAAATAAGGTGGGTTACGGAATTAAAAGCAACTAATAATTGTTTTTTTTACAATTTAAATAATGTCCTAAGTCTGTACACAGTTTATGGCACAGTCGCCATCAGATATATCGGAGCGTCCGGAGCGTGCAAAAATATCTGAACACGCTTCTCTCGTTATGACAATAAAGGCGTGTTCAGATATTTTTGAACACTACGAAGAGACGAGACGTTTTTTATAAGTTTTTACTATACCTTGATATTTTTCTAGCAGGAACGAGAGATTGACAAAATTAAACATCAACATAACTGTTATCGATAAGTCTTAAAGTTGTCGATAAATAAATTAAATAAATAATTTGCCGTAGCTTAATATATTAAAATAAATTACAAGAATGCAATTCATACCTACTCAAAATGATGCATTATTATTTTCATATCTTGTATTTTAATACCCATCAAATAACAAATACTAATAAAATAAACTCTAAAGGTATGGGAAATAATTAATATGAAGTATTAGATATTTAAAAATAAAGCCTGTATTATTTGTTGGTTAGTACCTGTTTTTACGAAGTAAACTGTTCTTTACTTATCGACAACAGTTATGTCGATATTTAATTGTGTCAATCTCTCGTTCCTGCTAGAAAAATATCGAGGTACTTATTACCTACACTCGGCCTTCTGAACGCTACAATATACGCATTTTAACTATTCAATGCTGCAAATCATTTGGAACGTCACCACAGGAACGAGCAGTCTCCGTAATTCTCGGTCGCGTTTTTAATAAAATGAAGTTATCTGCTGAGTCGACGGCGATAGTTTCATATTCAACTGTCTGAGGTGCTGACGGGACTTATTTAAATCATTTTTTTTCATATGATTTCTACTTGTGAATGTTGTTTTCCTTTTTTTTTTATTTTGGCGCCTTATTTTATTGAGAAGTTGGTTACCGGACTACAGAATTAAGTAAAAAATAAAGAGAATAGGATTTTATCTTTGTAGGTAGGTTTAGTTTTAATTTTATATTTTTAGTTTTAATTTGTTCTTACTTTTTACAATTCTTTGTTTAATTGCATGGAATAAAGTTAATAAATACTTTTGAAAAAAAAAACAAAAATTTTGATAGGTTATTGATGTTTAGAAAAAGAAAGATACAGTTCGTTAAAGGTTAACTAATATTTAATTTATTGGCGGTATTAATCATTTTACCGTCAACTGCTACAACTTTGCACGGAAATTCATGTTTTTTTCAAGTAACTCTTAAAGTATGTGTTATCTGTACTCTTTCTTACATTGCTAAGCTAATCTAGTTCAAAATACATTAGTATCAGGGTTCAAAGTATGCCAAATACTAATAGTTTAGCTTCTAGAAACATTTAAAGTTACAGTCAAAGTTGTAGCCAAAAGCTGCAACTTTGCCTAGTGGATTATCTGTGGTAATATATGGAGAATTTAAAAATGGAAACCCTTTTTAATTTTATAGCAGTCATATCTAAGCCAAGGTGTCAGTAGAATACACTAAATACTACGCAAGTATTTTTTTTACGACATAGGCATAGTTGTGACGTGTTCTACAGCATTTCCATACATTGTCCCACGCGTAGCTAGGGTTGTGCCAAACAAAATAGACACCAATAATTTTACTACTTAAAAAAATTGAATTTCTTTTATTAATTTGCTAATTTTCAGTATTGTAAGGGTTGAAATAACAAATAGTTAATAGTAGCTAAAGACTTAATTAATAAAACTATTTTTTTTTCATATTTTTTTTAAATAATAAATATAGTGTCAACCCTAGACCAGGCAATTTTGGGACATGTACATTCTAAGAAACCTTTCCCAACATTGCCCGTCGTCATTCTGGCCTTAAAAGAGTTTATTTACATGAAAAACTTCATAAAGCACCGCAAAGAGCATATTTACTTACCATATGAGTACTCCACAAGTGGCTATAACAGATATTTTCGCACTTATAATAAAAGTTTTGAACACATCGAAAAAACACTTGGTTGCTTTCTAAGCGTTAACACCGACTGAGTTTAAAAGTAGCTGTGCTGCCAGGAAAAAATATGTTGAAATGGGTTGCCAGATAAATTCTACAAATTTTACTATTTATAAAAGAAAAGAATATGTAACAGTTTGGTAGAAAAGTAGGTTTTTGTAAAATGGGCAAAATTGTAGCAGGTTGGCAAAGTTGCAGCAGTCGACGGTACTTAGGTGGTTTTAGTAAATTTTTTTTTCATCGTGACTCAGCTGGTAAGTTTTTTGTTGTCATCATAAATTAGGATTCCTATAGTTGCCGTTTTCTAAGAATAAGCAATTTTGACAGTTTGGAAATGAACCTTATAATATATATGACGTTAAGACTATCGGAAAAATGGCGAGTCTTACCCTCATATTAATAAGGAATAAAATAACTGCCAAAATTTCATTCTCAGAAATCAGCAACGGGTAGGTAAGGCTCGTTTTTAAATTAATATTCAGCCTTAAAATTACCATGTCCCACGCCTCGACAGTAAGGTACAGTCGACGTCAAATATATCATTACAGTGTAGGCGCCAAAAAGATAATTTACACGACCTTAAGGTCGTGTAAATTATCTTTTTGTCAAGGCAATAAAGTTGTGTAAATATATTTTTGGCACCTAAAACGTAATGACATCTTCGATGTCGATTGTACCTCGACTGTTGTGTATAAAAATCCAACTATAAATAATAGTACATTACTACCGAGGCCGGGAAGTGACTGGTTGCCGGCCGAATATATGTAGACGGCCGAGCGAAGCGAGGCCGGATAGTATTCGGACGGCAACCCGTCACTTCATGGCCGAGGTATGTATAATGCTTTTCTCAAACATGCAATGAAATGAAACAAAAAAATGTATCTTCTTTCTAAGAAATTATAAGTCAACTACATAACTAAGTCTTTGAAACACAACAAAAGTCAAATACGACACCGACACCTCATTTTTTTTTAAGATTGACCTGTTTGAAAGTTGCAAATTTTTTATTTAAAAAAGCAGTATTAGACGACGCGGTCGGTTGGGTCCAATTAATCGCATGCAGTGATCGGGGCCGACGGATCGCGCCGTATAATACTGCTTTTTAAATATTATTTTGAGTAGTTATTATACATTTATTTTAAATTATATAATTTAAATACCTAATTATAACTGCAAACTTTGTCAATCATTTTTTTTTATTCTAATATTACTTACAGATAATTATTGGCTAAAAGCCAAGATGCCAGGTCACAACCCTATGTCAAATGAAAATTAAAAAAGAGGTACTTGCCGGCCTAGGCCGGCAACGAGCTACTTCCCGGCCACTTTTTTGGCACTTAACTACAACATTTCATTGCATGTTTGAGAAAATAACATTATAAATCACATAGTACATACAGGAATCTTTCCACGGATAATAAATGTTA
>JALPQI010001941.1:0-115832 GCA_025490895.1 Thaumatotibia leucotreta
CAGGACCGGTCATTGTGGCAATCTTTGGGAGAGGCCTATGTTCAGCAGTGGACGTCTTTCGGCTGATATGATGATGATGATGATGATGATACATAACTAAAATTAGATTCTTGCAACGTGCTCTTTTAATGTACTTAACAGAACGTAGTAAATTAAGTATTAACATTTACAATAACGTTAATAATTTAAGAGGCACAATCAGTTTTTGACCCAGAAATTGGCCAAAATATTATTGATGTATAAGATACAATACAATCGTTTTTATTAACAGATAGTAAATTAAGGTCATATACCCTATGACCTGAACAAACAACAATAAGATAGAGGCAGGTTGTGAACATTCCTAAAAGCTATTTTCATTGATGAGTACCACCTTTTTTAAGCAATTCTACTAAGGTACCGGTATCCCATATAGGTACGTCTTTACGTTGTTTACTTTTGAAGTTTCATTGGAAATAGCCTTTCATGAATATTTTACAAGCGTATGTGACGCTAGGTTGACCTGCAAATTAGGGTCTGTTAAGGTAGCAATCGCAGATTTGTACACTTAAATGGTCGAATAGGACAAGCTTACTTTTTGATGCAGGTCAATTATTTATCTAGCAAAATCGGCTGCTGAGGGTGTATTCACATTAACGACCACGAGCGACCACACGACCATAAGCACCACTTATACTAAGGGTGTTTATAAGTTTTTAACGATGATTTTCGCCAGCTAGAAGTAATAAATTCTTTTGTTGTTGGGACCAATTTTCTATGCTTTCTGTCCATCCCCACATTTTCCTGCTTCTAGCATCAACTCCTGAGCCTGAGACGGGGGATGACCTGAGGCTGTGTCTATCAGGGCCTGATCTAGAGTAAGTACAAGTATTAGAGTAACATAATTATTCGCGATTGGCGCGACTTAGGTCGCTGCCCTGTGTACTTCGCAATGGGTTCGCAACAACTCATAGCGAATGAGTTATTGGCGTTTATTCAAAACGCCCTTGAAAACATGGATGAAGTCAGCATCAGGCAGATCTGCAAATCGAGTTTTAGTGAAGACGATATTTGCAGTGGCAAGGCGCTACTTTACCAGACGCTCGGTAAAATGGACCAGATGCCATCTCGGAGGAGGGATGGGGGTGTGAAGAGTCTTCAGGACATAATAAAGCTGTTCCGGGAGACCAATCCAGATGACGTGCCTGCTTTCGTTGCAAAGCGGCTGGACCGTTTACCGCCAGTGTCCTTCGATCACGTCGATGTTACTAGGCTGCTGAAGGACATAATATTCCTGAAGGCGAGTCTAGTTGAAGTGCAGTCCAAGTTGGAGATGGCCAATAATAACATCTCTGAATTACGTGCCGAAATAGTGACACTTCGTGGCAAAGATTCGGTATGTAGGTCAGGCGCGGTCACCGACTTGGGCTCGAGTAACGATGCGCGTGCAAATACGTGCGATGCTGTGTCAGCGGCATGCGTCACGAATATGACGCCAGTAGCCTGCCCAGCGCGTGCGCTCCGCACTCCGCGTCCTGTTATCCCGGTTTCTGCTCCAGTGGCTGAATCATCGGCTCCTCGTCGCAACTACGCCGCTGCTGCTGCAAAACGGAACAAAGCACCTTCTGAGGTGCCGGAAAGTGCTCCTCGCATTGAGGACCTTTCTCGCGCCGGAGTGGATGAAGTGGGATTCACGCCGGTGACGAAGAAGAAGAAGGCGCGCAAGGTGCCTCGTAAGAGCCAGTGTGGCACTGCGGACTTGGATAATACATCTGGTCTGCGTGTTGCCCTTCCGAACAAGGCGCTTTATGTGTCGCGCCTGCATTATTCCGCTACGGCCAATGATGTGGTGGAATATATTCGCAAGAAGACCCGCTTCGACTTAAGGGTGTTCCAGCTGCGGTCGCGCCACTACGTGCACTTCAGCTCGTTTGTGGTGCGCGTGCCGCGGTCGCTGCAGGACACCATCGCAAGCGCCGACTTCTGGCCGAAGGGGGTAGTGTTTCGGCGGTTCCGTGGGAGTTTGCCAAATCCTACGCCGGATCAGGCGACGAAACAGAGACTTCCTGTTTTGTCGCCAAAATAACTTAGATTAATAATTTATGTTAATATGTATGTTAGTTTGTAAGGTATGTATCTATGGGCCTTCGATGCCTGAAAATAAATGGATTATTATTATTATTATTATTATTGTGAATGGTGGGGCAATGGCTCGATTTTTGAGATCAGCTCTCCAAAAAAACACAGCTCCGATAGGCCACAGGGGGGGCTACGATCAGGTAAATTCCTAGAGCTGTGTTCATTGCGTGTTTTACTTGAGGTATTAAGAATGGTGGTGGGAATATCCAGGCTAGCTGGTAACGCCACGTTCGACTGAATGCATTGTGAAACTGGGCTTGACGATCTGCCGCGTTCAGTGATACATAATTAGACACTTCATGCGCCCTTGCCGACACGAGGTGTACTTCCGGCGTGTCCCATTTCGAGAATATTTTCACTGTTATTATGGGTAGGAGAAGGAGATTTCACTCTGAAACGACAGGAAGGCGAGACAGGCGGTCTGCTTCGCAATCGAACTTACCGGGGAGATAGTGAATTAGTAAATTAATGTTGTACTGGTCTACTACGTAGATGAAACACCTTGTAACATAGATTCATTAGGGAGGATGACACAGTTCCCCCTTCGTTCCTCAGGAAGGCAACTACAGGCTTGTCGTCGCTTTGTATTATCATGGAAGAGTTTGTTAGGTAATGGCAACAACATTTTAGGGCATTTAGGATCGCGAGCATTTCTCTTTGATTTGAATGGAGACTTGACTCTTCTTGTCCTATCTTCTTATTGCCTCCACCTTTTTATATTTTCATTGTTTATCCACAACGATAGTTCGAGCAGCGCTTCCATTAGTATATATAGGGAACCAACAATATATGGACTGGTGAAGGGGACTCGCACCAAATGCTAACAGGGCTCTGTGATTGAAACGGCCACGGAGTACTGGAAAGCGGACAAAGTTTAGGGATCCCACAATGCTTTGAATTTCGTTTGTACAAGCGGATTTTCGCTTCAAAACGGCATTTATTTTCAGGGCCAAGCATTTCTTTAATGGGAAGTACTTTTTGTTGGCATTAACATTAACATGATTGACCTGCCAGCCCAAATGTTCTAGAATTTGCACAGTTTTTAAGGCTTTTCGTGATAAAGGCCGAGGTTCTGATTTGCTAGGAGAAAAAAGTCTAAATTAACTAAAACTCGAAAGGTCTCGGCAACCCAATTGGTCAGAAATGACCTTAAGGCAAGCAGGTCATCTGCAGCTGTTGAAAATCAGACTTTGAAACAAATTCAGACTCGCTGGCTGCGACAGGCAGATGGAAATATTGGAAATAGGCGTTTTACAGATCTATTTTTACTAGCAAATCTGAGGGCTGAATGAACCCTGAAATTCGGTGAAAATTTTCACCAACTTGAACTTTACGATCGGTAAATATAGAATCAATATTTGAATATTGGACGTTAAGATCAGTCGCTTTTTGGGAGTAGGAACATCGGCGTGACAAAAACTAGGAGTGTAATATATAGCACGCCCGTCTCAATAATTCTTTGAATTGTTTCCTGCATTTCGAAACGATTTAATCAATTTTAATAGTGAGCGTGGAATATTTAATGATTCTCATCTTTCCAAAAAAAAAAACTGACCCGTTCGAAAACTGTTGCAGTCAGAATTTCCTCTTTTGATTAAATTCCCTGCGTGGGAAGCTGGGAAGTTTTGACTTAGTCGGGTAGTGTTTTTATAGGCATTGGGGTCTTGGGGTCTCGGGCCCAGGCTACGCTGGCGAGGCTTTCCTTGACCTTGGCTATTTGCAATTATTCTGGATGGGCGAAAGGGATCGCGCCGGCTCATTGGTAAAAAGTTATAATTGCCTTGCGCAGGCAATTTTAAGAAAAGTCGATATATATTTATAAATCAGCTTGACGCGTCATAAATACCCTGTGTCTTTTTGAGCATTACTACCCAGATTAGCACTTGCTTGCGCCGCAGGCTTATTTTGGGTTGGCGTTCAGACCAGCGACAAAGTTTTTGTAAGAAAGGTCAAGGCATATTCATGAAGCAGTTACACTGGTCATAAATGCCCTGCGTGGGCCCTTTTTAGGAATAACTACACAGATTAGCACATGCTTGCGCAGCAGGCTTATTTTGGTTTGGCGGTGAGTCCGGCCAAAAGTTTTTGTAAGACGAGTCTAGTCATATTCATAAAGCAATTAGATTGGTCATAAATACCCTGTGTTGGCCCTTTTTGAGCATTACTACATAGATTAGCACTTGCTTGCGCAGCAGGCTTATTTTGGGTTGGCAGTCAGACCGGCCAAAAAGTATTTGTAATAAAGGTCTAGGTGTATTCATAAAGCAGTTAGACTAGTCATAAAATACCTGCATAGGCCCTTTTGTGAGCATTAATACACATTAGCACTTGCTTGCGCAGCAGGCTTATTTTGGGTTGGCGGTCAGACCGGCCAAAATTTTTGTAAGAAAGTTCTAAGCATATTCATAAAGCAGTTAGACTGGTCATAAATGCCCTGCGTGGGCCTTTTTTGAGCATCACGACATAGATTAGCACTTGCTTGCGCAGCAGGCTTATTTTGGGTTGGCGGTCAGACCGGCCAAAAAGTTTAGGAAATTTCACCGTGTTTTTCCAATAAAAGTTATGTGAGCTCGGGGTATCTTTCTTATGGACTCTTTGACACTTAGGCAGCGGGGGATACAATCTCGTCTTTGTCGGATAAGGTCAGCGCGGTGACGACATGTTAGTTGCAATTTGCAATCATTACAGATATATTGATTTAAACTCTCACGATTGTCACTCGTACCTATTTTAAGACCAGTTTGTCGTTAAAGCATCATTAGGGATCTTATGAAAACTACCCTCCATAAACAGATCTGATTTTATTTTCTAACGCCTGAAAAGACAGCTCATCAGCAGTACGAGACCATGCTATTAATGCGTCAAAAGCATAAATTCTTTAATTAGTCATTTGTCTCGAGGCCTACAAAGGCCGGTTGGGAGCAGCAAAGCTTATGTTATGTACCTCTGAATATCGGACGCTTGTCCAGTTTTCGGAATCAGAATGTTGAACAGAGATTATAAGGTCAACATGAGCGGGCGAGTATTTTGGAACGGATGGTTCTTCTAAAACATCGTTAAATGCAACTTTAGTGTCAAACCATTTTCTTTAAGAACAGTGGGTTCAAATTTCTTCAGCCTTGTATATATCTCGCTGCTCACGTTGCCCTCTTATTTGCCTGAGAAAGGTACATTACTCATGGGTTGCAACATGTCACTAATACAGATCTGGATACCGCTAACCTTCTATGGCATCGTTACGCCGCCTTCGGCTCCCATGCCGGAGTAGGTATAGTCTTGAATCGGACGATGAGCTAGTGCTTGATGCACTAGATGTGTCCGTCATCGTTATTTTGCAAAACTCTGCAAAATAAAATAAGATTAATAACAAATTTTTATATTCGAACGGTAAAACCGTTAAAACTTTAAAGTATATTTCACTTACAAATTCCTGTGACTGAACCGTACGTCTCGGTAAACGAGACACCAATGACGAGGGAGCGGGCATCCCTACCCTGGTGGCACAAACGGGAAACTGATAGAGGGGGTAAAAAGAGTAGAGTATAGTCAAATCAGCAACCGTCACGTCATAGTAAACAAGATTGCCTCTCTCAAATATTAATGTAGGTTTCGAATAACGGTGCAGAAGCTTAATGGAAATATTCTCAAGTAAGGCGCGGTGGCGGAAAGAAGCGGCAGGTATTAATCCGAACAATTCCTCGGAACACTCCCCGTAGTACATGCGATAGAAAATGCAGAGCAAGGCCACATTTCTACGCAGCCCCAGGGGATCAAGCCGATGAGAAATACATTGGCAGTTGACAATTCGAGCTGCTCTCCGTCGGATGCGGTCTAGAGGGAGAAGCTGGTACTTTGGCGCCCCTGCCGCATGATGAGATGAGAGCGGTATTCCATATGCGGGCGAACCTGTGCCTTATAAAGGTGTAGGCGGTGGGCTGGTGTGAAATACTGCCTTGATCTATTGAGCACACCGAGCATCTTCAATGTCAATTTAGTCTTACCCTGTAGGTGGATGTGGAACTGGACATCACTCAATATGTCAACGCCAAGAATTCCGATAGTGGCTGTGGCAGATAGGAGAGTGTTCTTAAAACGGAGTGACGCGACAAACGGAAGCTTTTTCGCGGTGAACTCGCTAACCCGTATCTTTGTAGGATTAAAACGGACCAAATTAAGCCAACCCCAATCTAAGACTTCTTTTAGGGAGGTCTCAAATTCAGACACATGTTTGTTCCGGCTGTCAATGACGTATTCCCGGGAAGTATTGGCGCGGCTGGTGTTGGAGGCATCACCCATACTATCATCCGCATAACAATGAATGCCGCTATTTTACAACATGGCATTGATATGCAGGAGGAATAGCTTGGGTGATAGAACACTGCCTTGAGGGACACCAGCATTCACAGACAGATTGAGTCATATCATTTACCGTCAACAACGACCTTAATGCTTCTGTCTGCTAGAAAACTGCTGACCCATAAGAATAATTTACCAGGAAGCACATGGGATGGAAATTTCAAAAGAAGTGTTTTGTGCCAAACGCGATCGAAGGCTTTCGCAACATCCAAACTAACTGCCAGTGCCTCACCTTTGTATTGCCTTTGCCCAGCTATGTGTCAGATAAACTAAAAGATCACCAGCCGAATGATCCCTACGGAAACTGTATTGTTGATCACTCTGAAGCTGGTGATCCTCTAAATATCCGAGGAGCTGACGATTGATTATGGACTCTACAATCTTTGAGAAAAGGGAGGTTATAGTTATCGGCCTGTAGTCTGATGGATTTGAGCGGTCGCCTTTTTTAGGGATCGGGTGCACCAAAACTGACTTCTACGAAGTGGGGGCTACGCCAGAAGAGTAAGAGAGTCGAAAAAGACTCAGGAGCACACATCTTTAAAACAACCTCGGGGATTTCCTCATAGTCTAACGATTTTAACAGATTAAAATATAAGTTTCTTTGCTTCTAACAATGCTAGTCGCAAACTTTGGTTGCCAAGTTTGAGAATGGCATTACATGTCATTATTCTGATTTTATTTTCCAAATTTGTAATAACAATATATTATTACAATAATTAATAACATGATCTTAAAAGTAAACTTAATTAACTTAAAAAAATTATATACGTACATTAAAAAAAACATGGCAAAAATACCCGTCAATTGTGTGGTTAATAATCGTTTTCCAAAGGTTGAGTTTACTCTGGGAATTGGTTATATTATAATTAGTAGTACGATTAAACAAACCTTATAAACTGTTAGGACAAGAAAATTAGATCCAAATGAAGCGTTTTGTGGAATTAATTCTAAGCAAGCTAGAACGTTTTTGTATCTTCCTTTAGTCCTTTAGCAACAAGGGCCAACCTTAGATATAGGTTAGGTTAATTTTATGAAATCCGAGTTGGAAGAGTGGTGGAACTTAACTTCTTAGAGCCAAGTACCTAACTGCCAAAGAATATTTAATTTCTACCTTTCTGCTTGTAGCGCAAAAACGATATGTTGGATGGAAAACTTATTCAGATAAGAAATAAAGAAGGTTAAATTCTGAATCGAATAGTACCTTGATGTCGAAATTTGGTTTAGTAGTTCAGCCAAAATAAAAAAAAACAGAACTAAATTTTAATAAATTCCAGAGTGACTGTCTCTAAAAAAATAACTTTATCAAATAATGTTATTCAACATTAATGGGTAGTAATTTTTAATTACCTATCGAATGATTATAATAATAATAATATATCATTTATTTCGAACACATGGTCCATAGCACAATCACATATCAAAAAATAAAATAAAATAATAATAATCAATTAATACTTAACATCACACATTACAATAGTGTTAAATTAAATTAATATTCAATATAAAAAGCAATAAAAACTAATAATTACACTAAAATAAAAATAAGGCCACACTATAAAATTGAAAAAAAATTATACCTAACTTTACGTGTAGGGGGGGTGCATGCCGAAAACCATTTTTTTCTTCTTTTTATTTTATATTTTTATCAGTGTGATTGACATGATATCCTCCTGAGTCCCTGAGTCCGTTATAAAGACCAAAATCATGCCATGTGTAAAAGCCGAGCGCTAAAAAAATTAAGTTATCAATAAAGTCCCTAAGTCCGTTATAACGGCCAAAGTCATGACATGTGTAAAGACCGAGCGCTAAAAACTAAAGTTGTCCGTAAACGCCGATTGACCGTTATAAAGGCCTTAATGTTTCGCGCTTAAAATCAGGCGATATTGGCATGATTTTGAGATTCAATGGTTGTCATCCAATCAGAAATATACCTACCACTATTTAGCAAAGGTAAACAAGAATATTCCATTAAGTGCGACGTCAAAAGTCCGGCAAGATGTCACGTCACGCAGATGGAGATGAGTTCAGTCTTATTTTTTCGCTTAAAACTGTTTGTTTTTGTCTGCTTTTTTATGTATTCAATGAGTATTTTACAAGTTTATTATAATGTAATTACTAGTTTTATTGTAAATATGATGTTTGAAGTACAATTACGTGTTAAATTAATTTGACCTTTGTAAAGCCCTCTCGGACTTTGTTCATAGCATCATTAAGTCCTCACACTTGTTTAAAACGAGTTTTTCTTGAAACACGTAGATTAAAATTTCTTAATTAGTTATATAATGTTAGAGAAGGTTTATTGCAATTGTTGTTAAAATACTTAAGTAAGTTACTTTATGAGGATTATATTGTGATGTGAGAAGAAGACTGATTTAACTACAACAGTTTTGTATTGAATTTGATTTTAAAAGAAAGATTTTAATGTTTTAATAACAGAATGGTTCTACATTTTTTATTATTTTCAAAAATTATTGCATTTTGACAATTCCTTACATTTTATTTTATTTTTCAAAGATACACCAGATTTCATACAAAATGACTCGTATTCGCCACATTTATTATAAAATCTTGGTCACATAAAAGCCGAGAGGCCTTTATAACGACCAAATAATTCGTAAAATAAATCATGCTTAAAGTATACCTCTTCGAGTATATAACCAACTTTGTTCCAACAAAAATCTGACAAACTCATTTTAAACCTTAAAATAAGCGGCAGAAAGTTCAGGACTCAACACTGATGGTGTTATAAAGGACTCTCGGCTTTTATGCAAGCGTCCTCGATTTTTACCCAGGACTTTACGCTGATAGTGTTATAAAGGACTCTCGGTTTTTATGCGAGTGTACTCATTTTTTATCCAGGACTCAGGAGGATATATATATTTGTACCTAATATCAGCTTTCTAGTGCTTCTAGTTGAATTAGCATCTAAAGTTTTCAGTGGTGTATTTAAAATTAACAGTTAAAAACCGGGAAACTTTACATAAATAAACGACTACACGCGCTAAATTGTTGATATTAGATAAGAATTGTATTAATTTGATTAATATTTATACTTGTACCAAGTTGCAAATTTCTAGTACTAACGGCCACTGATCTATGCTACCGACAGACAGACGGACGGACAGACAGACATGGCGAGTTCACTACGGAACCCTTTGTATTTTTTAAATTTTGGTTGAAGTACTAAACCAAATTTCAATATTAAGGATACAGAATTTAACCCTCTTATTCTTTCCTGAATCATTTTTCCAGCTCACATTGTTTTTGAGACGATCCAAAGAATATTTTCGGAAATTAACGACAATTTGACAGTTACTTGGCTCTAAAAATAAGCTCAACTCCTGGTAACAACGTGCAAACTCGGATTTCACGCATGTAGGACTAAATGAAGATACCAAAACGATTTCCATTCCAGGCCGCTGGGAATTAATTTCTGGGAAAAATAGAATTAATAATTACTTATTTTCTTGTCCCACGTAATTTCATAATATAAGTAATTTTTTTGTACTTTTGACAATATTTTATTCATGCGTATAAAATCCCTAAATACTAAAACACCCTTGAATTTTCAATAAACTATCAAGCAAATTCGAAAGGAACCAAAACAAAGTCAGTGCCATGCGGGTAGTGCACGTTTTCCGATCGTATTGTCAGCATTACTTTGCGATTGGTAGATTAAAAAAAAAAATGTGGCTACACTGGCCACGTGCGTTTGACGTCTGTCAAAATTGAAAGTGACATGACATGACACTGACAGCTTGAACACAACAATGAACATGCTTTCATCGCCGCATTTAGGAAAACTATAATTAAAGTGTTATTTTATTGCTAATACGTGATTACAAAAACAAAATGAAATTCAACTATAAGGTGGGTAAACGTATGCAACAAAATGTACGTTAAACGATGGCAGCGCTAACAAAAACAGCGTTGTTTTAGGCAAATTACTTGTATATTTAATTATATAAGGTTTATTACAGTTATTTTGAGTTAATCTTTATAAATGATTAGACATATTTTTCCTTTATTATTGTCTAATGTTTTCTGAAAAATGACTGCATGCTTTGACGTGTATTCTAATAGAAAATAACCTACTTGTTATTAGTTTCAAAACCTCCTTGGCACGGTGTACCGGCGCGGAGACATTCTGTTTATGAACAATGGCAACTGCGTGGTCAGCCCGGTGGGCAATAAGATAACCATATACAACCTTATCCAGTAAGTATAATGGACAAATCATTATGAAGATTAAGAATGGTGCATTCCACGAGAAAGTAAGGAATACAATTATTGGTGTAGCTAAAATTTTTAACTTGGTGTATGTATTAATACAGAAATCTCACACTTTTCGTATATTTCTAAGGTAGCTGTCATTGCCGTCACATTACCGACAGAGTATACTTTTTCGTTGAATGCACCAAATGAACACTTGTGGATTCTTGAGTGTGATACAAACCGCACATTATGTTTAGCAAAATTGGAGACTAGACTCTAGCCTGCCTATCTATTGCAACATTGTATAAGGTGCATAATGCAAAAGGTTTGTTTAGAACTTACCATCTTGTTTGTCTTGTTTGTTGCCCTTAAGTTGTGGCCCAAGCTTTTACAAGTTAGTAGCTCTTATAAAAAAAAATATGTCTAGACAATGTCAAAGAATTCTAGATAGCGAATAGTCTGAATTCAATTATTTATAGGAAATAAATATGAGGCTAATATTTTATAATGACTTTATTTATATAATAATATTTTGTTTTAAATACTAATGACTGCAGTATTAATAACCTGTTTTAGGGATATTAAAGACGAAACAAGAATGAATGAGTCAAAGCCTAAAGGATTTATTTTTGGTTGTTTGTGCCTCTAGTTTTATAATTTGTATGTTTATGCTTGAGAACAATATTATGTTGACTGGTGTCTGCTAATCTGGAGTGGCCTAGTAGTGTAGGCATCAGCTATGAAAGCTGTGGATGTGGGTTCAAAAACCACCTTTGAAACGCCGAAGGTGGGTGGTGGAACCAACAGGCGAACATGGTATCTTTTCTTTGGTACATGACATCTAATATTTAAAATTCATATACATAGTAGTGTTACTACTTAAAAAACAATTCAAAAATATTTCACTCTGTTGGTGACACTACATTGGGGTGCTTGTACCTAAGTTCTTTTCATTCTTATTATAACTCTAAGAATTGTCACTGTCAGCAAAAGTGTTAATAAAACAACATGAGTGGTTTGATAAAAAAAAACAGTTATAAATATGGAGAAAAAGAAAAAATGACCAAGATCACCAACATCCGAGGTGGGAATCAAATCAGCTTTCGCGGCCGATGCCTGCACCACTTGGCCATTCAATTTGAATTGGATCTTAAAGAAAAACGACCAAGGTCACCAACATTAATATTTTTAATTTACATTAGTATTAAGCAGTGTGACTACTGGGGAAAAAATAAAAGTACAAATCAAAATATTTACTTAATAAATAATTTGATTTGTGTTTTCACAATTACTTTTAAAAAACCGGCCAAGTGCGAGTCGGACTCGCGCGCGAAGGGTTCCGTATCATTATAATTAAAAAAATACAGTTAAATCAACCTATCTCAAAAGCTATAAGAGATAATTTAATCAAACCAAAAATCGTTGATGAAGTTTATTAATATGCATAACATATTTTTTTTTAGAATTGTATACCACGTAGTTTAAAAAGTAGAGGGGGGGAGACACATTTTTCAGACTTTGACAGCTGATATCTCAGTGTGATTAAATGTGATTTATAAACCTTTATATCATTTTCAAAGACCTTTCTATTGATACCTCACACGCTTATATACCTACATCTAAAAAAAATTCTATCCCTCAGTTACATAATGGAGGGCCCCAACCCCAATTATTTTATTTACAATATAGTTTCATAATTTTGTAGCGGTCCTTACAACACATATTCTTACCAAATTTCATCACTGTAGCATTTATAGTTTCCGAGTAAATCGGCTGTGACAGACGGACATGACGAATCTATAAGGGTTCCGTTTTTGCCATTTTGGCTACGGAACCCTAAAAAAACAATGTTAAGATGTAAATAGGTGTATCACACATTTGTAAATGTATGATAGCTAAAATCCATTGTTTTTTTTTTACAGAAACAAAAGCGTGACTCTACCTGTGGAAAGTCACTACAACTACACAGCTTTGGATGTCTCTCCTAATGGTTCTACACTACTGGCAGTTAATGAACGTGAGTTTTGTCTAAATGTGATCTACAGACTTGCCCAATATTACAAGAAAAAAGTTCTAGTGCACGATTTTAAGGTGTATTGGTTAGCAGGAATTGTAAAACGTCAGTTCCTTTTTCAAAAACCAGCTTGCATGAGTTATCGGGTTTGACCACAGAATTAGATTTGGATAGAAGAAACAAGTTCATTCATTTGTATGGCGGCCGAGCGTGTCAGATTTTGTACTAAAATTGTTACTTGCCTATGATTTTAAATATGTCTCAGGCCTTTGAGTATTATTTTTTTTTGTGTTGTTGCAATTAATATTACTTAAGGAGGCATTATTAATGTTTTTGTTCACTTCTACTTGCAAAATTTGACGCCCGAAAGCTGCAAGCTGCGATTAAAGTCGGACAAATCAGTGGATTTCACTGAGTTCATTTGACACGCTAAGTAGATACGTTTGCTTGATCTATGGTATATATGACATCTGTGGGTTTAACTACCCAACCCTCGATTTCACTACGGTCAAATTTAAATTCTATTCAATTAAAACGGAGTTATAATTGTTTTGACTCGTAAAATTTACTGACAAACTAAAATGAACTTTATTTCCTGCCGAATACATAACGATTTCAACGTTGATTTATCTTGAATGTTCAGCCTCAGGAGGTTAAAAGAAAAATGTCAAGAACACTAATAACTGAAGCGCAACATAGAGGCATACGAGGTACTTTGGTATATCATCAAGGCTGGCTGTTATACCTTTTGCAAAATCGGTAGTTAGAATATGCAGTGCCAACCAATCTTTACAGTTTCTCTGCTTTATCTTCTACCTGACGATAAGTAGAAAACAAAACTTGACCAGTGTAGTCTTACTTTCATTGAACTTTATTCCATTGCAATAAGTAAAAAAATACCGATTTTACCTTGGAGGCCATTTTGATTCGTTATGACATCTACTGTTACTCTTTCTTGTTTTTTTATACAATACAATTTTTACATGCACACATACTTTTATATATCATATCAATTCACACTATTTTGGTTATTAATGCATTTCAGAGGGAGAAGCACAAATGATAAGTCTTCAAACATGCAATGTTGTGCACAGATACAAGTTTAAACAAGAAGTGGTTGCTGTCCGCTTTAGTCCTGATGGGAACTATTTCGCTGCATGTTGCGCTGAGACAGGTATGGTGTGCATTTTTACTACACTACTTATATATATGATGGCAATGACAACTCTGTAAAAGCAATACACATCTGTTTTGCTTCCTGGATCATACAGCGTTCGCGAAAACAAGCGTCTTTCCTGTGGACAATGCGAAAATTAACGGTTAGGTTTTAATTTACTAACTACATCATTCTTAAGAACCAGACGCTACCTATCGGCTTATATTCATCCAACAAGAAAATTAGGGTTCTAGAGCCCTTAACTTTCATATGTCCCTAGGAAAGATTTGTAACCTAACTCATACAAAATAGTACATTACGACACAAGTGCGAAAAACATGAAATTCCAAACGAGTGGCGATGTTTTAAAACACGACCAATAGGGAGTGTTTTAAATCGACACGAGTTACGAATTTCGTTTTTGCACGTGTCTCGTACGACGTTTTTTAGTGCAGATGGCCCTCCGAAGTTTTGAACATGACGTAAAATGACATACTTCTCGCACTAGAGTCTAAAAAAGGCACCATCTGTACTAAAAAAATCTGTATGACCTGGGTGCATAGAGAAGTTGCCAATCGTTAACGCTTAATCGTCAATCGTAAACGAAAGGCAGCTAACTGTCTTTGTCCCACTAATATGAAAGAGTGACAGAGAGGGAAAACTACGCTACGCTACTAATCGTTAGGGATTGGCAAGTTGGCTAAGCATCCTGTTGAATTGGAATTTCGAATGTTCCAGTGTTTATAATGACGGCACCCTGCCACTTTACCGGCGAGTTCCGTTCGTTCGTGATGAAGCGAGTGTTCCGCAACGCCCGGGACGACGTGACATGCCTCGATTGGTCGGCATGCTCGCGTCTTCTGGCAGTTGGCTCTAAGGACACTTCAACCAAGATATATACAGTAGATTACTTGGACAATCTTAATATGTACTCGCTAGGTGGACATACTGATCAGGTATAGTTTGTACTTCCTATTTATACTTTAAGTGCATGGGATGACAAGATTATCCAGGCAACAGGATATTAAATGGATCTCGTCTTTAAACTATTGACTGCCAAACATGACATATTGAATGTCTTTATAAAACTGTGCTACTCAGGACACTGCCAAACAGCTGATCCTTATGTTGGCATTATTTCTTTACAAATCTGTTTTACCCTCACGGCATCCCTAATTGTGTCGCATTGGCGCACAAGATATATAAATACCTGACCGCAAGTATCATTTCTAGAATTTAAACAGAGGTTGTGTTTGAAGAGATAGTTTTTTTTTGTACGTACACATAGGAACAGCAAATATGACAGACTGCACTTAATTTTATTCAAGCTCTCGATTGTTAAAATTTCAGATAGTAGGCGTTTTCTTCGAAAAGAAAAGCTTAGACTTGATAACAGTGAGTCGTAATGGGCAAGTCTGTCTCTGGGAGGCAAATATAGACATGGATGATCTCATCACTTCAGATGTACAGATTTCTCATAAAAAGAGGCGGAAAATGGAAGAAAGTGACGGAGAAGATGACGTAGATACTAAGAAGATTGTGGAGAAAGAAGATAAGGATCAGGTATTATACTACAATTATAAGAAAAACTGCATCTAAAAGTACATTGTTTCCCTTAGTATATACTAATCTGGCATCTCTCTCCTATTTAAGAGCTTGCTCTTGTCGGTGTAGCTCAAAGCACGCTCGTCACTTTTCTCGATCCCAAGCCACCTCTTTCAGGTTTTGATACGACGTGACTTTCACGTTCTCCTTGATTTGTTCAATGTAATTTCTCCTTGGTCTTCCTCTTCCACGCTTTCCTTCAATTTTTCCCTCCACTATGCATTTTATGAGGTCGTCATGTCGTATCAGATGGCCCAACATCCTTCAACTTCTGTTCTTTATAATGTCTATCAATTGCTCTCTTTCACCCTGTCTAACACCTCCTCGTTCGTCACTCTCTCTGTCCAACGAATCCTCTCCATTCGCCAATCTGGCATATAGGTACTATTTGCTCGAGGAATGGTTAAAATATATCGACGGTATGTGCAGAAATAAAGCGGTTTCTAAAAGATTATCTCAGATTTTCGTTGGGTCTTTTTAGACGAAAAATGGGTTTTGGGGGTAGGTAACTTGTTTAGACAAGTCACAAGTAATGCACAGATATAATATGATGTTCTTAAACTTCTTAATCTCGTAGCAAAATGTGACATCATAACAATGTTTTCTGTATGTCTACAAACTACTCACAATAGTTGTGTTTGATAAACTCTTGGCTCCCCATAAAGTCGATTTAAGGCTAGGTCAAACACGCGTTTTGACAGCGTGGCGCGCTGAAAACCGCCGTCACGCTCTCAAAACTCGTGTGTTTGACCGAGCTTTTATATTCTTATTAATTACAGGAAAACGACTATGACCAGGAAATGGAAGAGAAAAATAAGAAAAGCACGTATGAAAACAGGCTTCTATACAAGAAGCTTGGCCGGCACTATATCGGCGACGCTATTCGCAGTGCACATCACAAAGTTAAGCTTTCGGCCGTGCAATATCATAAGGATAACAAACTTCTTGTCACAGGTGACTTTTTCTGATGGGCCGTGATTTATCAGTTAGTTATTACAGACATTGGTGTTATTTTAATTGTAAAATGTGTTTATCTACTAAATTCTTCAGTGTCATTCCGTCCTGATTTTTGTAATAAGTACTAAGTACGCCAAATTACGAAAAGAATAAATGTACATCATGGAGTAGCTATAAACCGCTAACGTGGTGCAGTCAAGTGCAAAAATATGTATCGAAAGAATCCTACTATAAATATGTTACAACGTTCTTATTACACGGAGTTAAAGTGATATTTTTGAGCATATTTATGTACTATAAGTATCTTATTTTGCCTTTGACTGTACTATCTTGTTATAATACAATTTAATTGTTATTACAATTTTGTGATATTTCACTTATTATTTTGGACGCCAAAGACAGATAATGCGCACAAAGACAGAGACTTTTTAATAGGTCTGCAAGGTTGGACCTGGGCTTCAGACCGATTAAAAATTCTGTCCGCAAGGCGTATTTGACCTGCGCGCTCGTGAGTAAGTTAATAGTACAGTCACAGACTTTAATTGATAGGCCACTTGGCAATGGATGCAATTTGGTCGTGTAATATTATGGGTTCGGTATTTTTCGTTAGTAGGCACGATCGCGACATGACCGATGTTCCCCGATGATATGTCAGTTAAATACGAATCTTTGTTGCGTCAAAATTTCAGTATGTCAAACCTAGTTGACGTAATAAAAAATCCTTCGTCGACGAAAATTAAGAATTAGCCATCGGCCATTATTAGACGCTAGATGTCGTTGTTCCTAGAGGAAACTGGATAACGACAGTTCTTCATAGATTTGTCTAAAACCGTTTAGTAATTTAATCATGTTTTCTTCAAATCGGATGCCATGATTTATCTGACATTAATAGGCAAGGTATTTTTTATGGTTAAAGAAACTTTATTCTTATAAGAATACATTGCATTCACTTACATAAGAATATTACAAATTACATTTAAATTTAAGGTTAAACGCACAGCGTTAACAATGATATAATAAAAGATAGATGTAGGTAGGCAAGAATATGCAGCCCGCAAAAACAAACCAATAGTTGCACGGAATGCATGCCGTATGCGCGCAGAATCGATACCATCGAGGCATGATGTACGGGTGCACTCCGCGCAACAACTGGATGCGGCATTTGACTTTCCTTACACTTTGAGTATACGTATAGTTAAACATTACGAGTAGTTTAATTTTTGGTACATGTATAAAATAACTTGATGTTATATAAAGCTAAATGTTCTCATTCAAAATTATAAATTATTCTTTAATTATAATATATATTTGTTAGCTATGGAATTATGAAGCAGTATTTATTATATGACATTTATTGACTGTACGAAACATGTTAATTCATTAATGAAATTTACTTGTGTATGTACTTGTATGTCATTTTTTCGTAGTGTCAATAATTTGTGTGTGTATGAGTGTTTCCCAAAATATTTTTTCAAGTCAAGATTAGTACATTGTGCATCAAGGGAGGTAAGTACGGAATTACTAACGAGAGTGTTAGAAGCCCGACGCCGCCAGGCGGAGGGCTTTTATGACTTGAGTTAGTATTCCGCTTACCGACCGTGATGCATACAATGTTTTTCATCACACTTGCCGACAAAAAAATAAGTTTTAAGAAATAACATTATTAAATGACGTACTGACATTTCTATTACTCCCTAGGGAATTTCACTTTTCTATTACTCCCGCTGCGCGCGCAAACAATGGCGCGCTTAGGCAGCAAGTGTGATGAAAATTTATATAAGTAGCCATATCATGTTATCGGGCAATTTTAGATTATTTTTTTCATTGACAGAGACAAATGCTATTGCTGTCTTTTTTATAATTCGTCACAGCTCCTAGTTGACGTTAGTTGAATACTTATGTAACCTTTGTGGAAATATGGTAGATAGACGTTTGACAGTCTATCTTAATCCTATAATCTGTCAGTAGCCATACAAATGTTTAATAGAGACTTGATAGTTTCTGACTGAAATTCTAACTTTGAAAAAATATCTGACAGTGACAGCCGTTAAAAGGAAAGAGAACGAAAATTCCTACATAGCAGCTTAGCAGTCAAATTACCACCTGGGCTCTGAAGTTAGATTGACGTCTCAGGACTAAAGCGGATGTTATAACGTAACTATAGTAACGTCAGCTTCCGGAAAAATATGGATCAATTATTATTGGTTAAACTTTTTTGTTATTACGTTACCATGGTAATGTCACCTTTCGACACCTTTCTCTTTGCAGAAAACTACGCTAACATGGCGTTTGTGCCGAGTTGCTGACGAGGACCTCCGATAATACGTCATAGTTATAATTATAAATTATAAAGCTAAGTGCATTGAATGTAATGTCAAGTTCGCCATTTAACATTTTAGATAAGAAATTCGAACCTTAGTGACAGTTCATAAACGCACAATGATAAAGATAGAAATATAGTTTTTGCTCTTCTATTATACGATGAATTTACTTCCTTTGTTAGGATTTACGAGTAAAAGCGACTAAACCCGATTTGCATTACACGGCTAAAATACGCACACTGACAAGTGGTCTATCAATTAAAGTCCGTGACTGTACAACACAAGTGCGAAAAACATGAAATTCGAAACGAGTGACTGAAGTAAAATGAGCCACTTCTCGCACTAGCGCATGCCGTCATTGCCGTCTGAGTGATAGATTTTATATTTGATATGCCATCAAAAAGTTATTTCTCAAACATGCAATGAAATATTGTCTTTACGTTCTTTAAAATAGACTCGGAAGTGTCGCTTTTAGGGCGCAGTAACTCACTGGGAAATGGAATTTCATAACAGTTTTCAGGCCTAGGCCTGCAAAGTACCTTCTTTTTAATTTCTTTTTTTGGATTTCTTTGTATGTTTGAGAAAAGCACTCGCGCACCTCGGCGTGAAAACGGATTCCCGGCCTCGTTACCTATTTACCAACTTGGCCGCAAATCCTAATTTTCCCGACCTCTGATTGATGTAATGTACTATTATAACCTATATTATTGCTTTACAGGCTTTACCAATGGCGTGTTCTTCCTACACGAGATGCCAGATGTAAACCTGATACACACCCTTAGTATATCGGAACATCGTATCAGTAGTGTTGCCATATCAGCCCCGGGTGATTGGATCGCGTTCGGGTGTCCGAATATCGGCCAACTACTCGTTTGGGAGTGGCAGAGTGAGTATAATATCTCAAATCCTTCTTCCACTTTTATGGTGCCTATTTTGACCGTCATTTCCGTTCCTCCGGCAATCTGAGTCTCTCCATCGCACAGGCTTTATCTCTGATTCGTTTACTATTCGTGCTGCTCGTCTCTGGAACAGTCTTCCCGCAAACATCAGGAAAGCGCCGAACAAATAAATACGCCCTTAAAAACTACACTACTTTTATTGGGTATATAGTATATAATTAGTATATTGGGAGACCAATACTTAGGCACTGGTCTCACCGCGAGCTACTAAGCTATGAACTATCGGCTATAAACACGAACAAAAGATACTCCCGTGTAAATAAAAGAGACACGGTGATACTCGCTCGGCGGTGATAGCTGATAGGTGGGCGAGTGTCGCCGTGTCTTTTTTATTTACTAAATTGGAGACGTTTATGAATAACGGGGTTAGTGAATACGGTCACTCATACATGTCCATATCGAGCTATGGAGGTTAAATCGCATTCTGGTTGTCTAACTTCGACCCATTACTTATTTGGATACAATTTAATGAGAGTTTTCGATAAATTTTCTGCCACCTAGAAAGAAAAAAAAAGCTTTGGAGAAATAGGCCCCAGGGGCCTATTAAACGAGTAAAGCTTGTAACTTGTAATACAAGCGGAAGTCCTTATATAATTATTAATGTCAAAAAGAGACTTCCACTTGTATTACAAGTTACAAGCTTTCGAGAAACGGGCCCCTGGCGGCCCTACATAAGCGTAAGGTCCTAACAGCTGTCAGATTCATACAGACTGAATTTTTTTTTATTACAGCTTATTTGGTGTCCCACTGCTGGGCAAAAGCCTCACCTCTCTTCCTCCAATCGTCCCTATCCATGGCCAGTTCCCTCCACCTCTCGTGGCTCCCATTAAGTTAGGATTTTATTTTACTATCGAACATAAATTATCGAAATTCCATATTTGAAAATTTATTGATTTTGTAATGAATTACGACTAGAAGACGGTCGCCGAACTGAAGATTGAGCCGTAAAACAGGGCCGCAAAGTCACTGGCACTAGAGAAAGAAATGACTAGAACTTTGTTCATTTCATGAGAATTGACTTGGAACCGATTTTTTTTTATTTTATAAAACAATATTCCTAAAGTAATGGTTTTAAAAATAAATAAACCAAAAAATGTAAAGAAAATTAAATTTATTTATTTATTTAGACAGTTCGTTTGACCTTACGCCACAGTGCTGACATCTCACCGCCCCATAGTTGCAGAAAGTAAATTAAATGCCAAGGCCGTTTAAGTGGGAAATGACTCGGATGACGTGTAATTGTAAGCCGAGGCGAAGCCAAGGCTGACAAACATGTGATCCGAGGCTTTCCCATTTAACGGCCGAGGTGTGTATATTATTTTTCTGCTCAACGGAGCCGGCAGGCGGCAACTTATTATATAACTATTACTCATTCATCGTATGGTTGTTTGTTACAGGCGAACAGTATGTTATGAAGCAGCAAGGACACTCTCTGGACATGACGTGTCTCGCTTACTCCCCCGATGGCCTTTACATAGTCACTGGCGGTTATGACGGAAAGGTATAACTGATTTATGCGACTATTTTATACATCATTTCCTTATAGCCCATAAACAGTCGTACAGAAAAAAAAAACACATTTAGACGGAATATAAGATAGTAAATTTCCTAACTAGTGCGGGAAAACTTTTTTTCGGCGAGGGTGAAAGTTGGAGCCCGAGTGAAACAAGGGCGACAATCACCCGACTTAAAAAAAAGTATTTGCACGTGGTGTTAGGGACGATTTTTTTCCTAACAAGTGCGTCAAAAAGAGAAATTACCGCGCGCGAAGCGTGCGCAAAGTTAGTTTTTGCGCATTAGTTAGGAAAATACCTTTATACAATCATGGCAGTATTTTTTTATTATAATTCGACTTCATATTTAAACGTATAAAAAAGTGGTAATATTTATACATCATTTCATGCATGCAGTTCGACGTATACTATACGATATGATTTTGATGTCATCAGCATCATCATAAGCCTGTAAGCGGCTGATCGTAGGCTTCGCGTACACCATTCGACCCGGTCTGGGTCGAATACAGGCTACATAAAGATTTCGTAATATCGTCGGCTCATCGAGATGTTTATTTGTTACAATGAAATTCTATTTCAGGTTAAAGTATGGAATACAACAACTGGATTCTGCTTCGTGACGTTCAGCGAGCACACATCATCTGTGACGGGGATAGTATTCAGCGCTAACAAGAAATTCTTCGTTTCCAGCTCTCTTGATGGCACCGTGCGCTGTTATGATCTGACCAGGTCAGTGTTTTGCTTGAAGACGAGAGAAATAAAATTGTTGTTGCACACTTACTGCTACTTTTTGCCGTGTGGTGAGTGTAAAAACACATTTGTCACCACCCCAACTCTTCCCGTATGTGTCGCGATATGTAGGAATTGAAAAATTGTTGCTGCACACTTAGTGCTACTTTTTGACGTGTGGTGACTGTAAAACACATTTTCATCGCACCTGTTCGGTAAGTGCGCCAATGCGCTGCGGCGATGCGCGCCGTAGATGCGTCATTACGCCCTAGCGCAATTAAGGATTTTCATACAACATTACGTCGCACTAGCGCTGTCGCCGCGCCGAGATTTCTGTTATAAATATGATACATTTAAGTCATCCCTGATTTTGAGAAATGATTTAGAGTTTTAGACCATTTTAGAAGTTTTGTGAAAATGTGTTGTTTTATTTACGTTTTTTGCCTCACAGGTGTGATGAAAAACATTGTGTGTGCCACGGGCGGTACAAATTCTTATTTACCGCCCTTAATACACAATGTACTATTGTCACCACCCCAACTCTTCCCGTGTGTGTCGCGATATGTAGGAATCGACTAGGGAATTGAAATGTCTCTGACCATTCATTTAATCAAGATTGATGGAAGCAGCGTCGTCATAGAGGACACACTACTGCGATCGTCAACCCGCTTGCCCAGTGATGGGCATTACCTCCTTATGTGTCCATACCACAGAATTAGATTTGGATAGAAGAAACAAGTTCATTCATTTGTATGGCGGCCGAGTGTGTCAGATTTTGTACTGAAGTTGTTACTTGCCTATGATTTTAAATATGTCTCAGGCCCTTGAGTATTCTCATTTTTTTGTGTTGTTGCAATTAATATTACTTAAGGAGGCATTATTAATGTTTTTGTTCACTTCAACTTACAAAATTTGACGCCCGAAAGCTGCAAGCTGCGATTAAAGACGGACCACTCAGTGGATTTCACTGAGTTCATTTGACACTCTAAGTAGATACGTTTGCTTGATCTATGGTATATATGACATCTGTCGTCCATACGTATAGATAGATAATAAGAGAGGCCTGCGTCTAGCAGTGGATTGAAAAAGGCTTGTGATTTACTAACAACTGGATTCTGCTTCGTCATATTCAGCGAGCACACGTCCTCGGTGACGGGGGTAGTGTTCAGCACCAACAAGAAATTCTTCGTCTCCAGGATGCTTAGCCAAGTTGCCAATCGCTAGCGCTTGGTAGCGTATCGTAGTTTTCCCTCTCTGTCACTCTTTCATATTAGTGCGACAAAGACAGTTAGCTGCCTTTCGTTTTGACGATTAAACGCTAGCGACTGGCAACTTGGCTAAGCACCTTGACGGCACCGTGCGCTGCTATGATTCGACCAGGTCGATGTCTTGCTTGAAAAACAAATGAAATAGTTATTTAGGATATCGAGGGTTGCCTGGTGAAACCCGATAAGTCTAGCAAACCGGTTTTTGAAATATGTACTTTATGACACACGTTTGGTTGTCATTTCAATGAATAGTTATTTCGACTTATCGGGTTTAACTGTGATGAAAGTGAGCTTTTTCTGTACCAGCCTATATTTTACGAATTAAGTTTAACAGATTTTAGTAAAGGCGCTGGGAGTTAGAAAGAGTCTAACTTTATACAATTACCTTGCCTGTACCTTACAATTCCCCTACCTCTACCTTACCTTAGAACAGTTAGAACTTTATCGTATTGCCTCAAATTGATGCATTGAGATTATAATTAACTGTGTCACTAATTCAATATTTATTAATTTGCAAATTTAGTAAGTGCATCTACCCTTGAAATGTCTGTGGTTTTGTATAGTTTCTTTGTAGGTAGTTTTATATATTTATTATTTCATTGTCACTCACCCGTAGACCACGAACCCTGTGGTGTTCAAAACGTCGGGATGTGGTTAAATTTAATGAATATACGTTACGAATATACATAATCCGTTAAAATAGTTTTATTTTATGTGACACTAACTTGAAAAAGTTTATTCTTAGATACCGCAACTTCCGCACTCTGACGTCACCGAGCCTCGTACAATTCAGCTGCGTGGCTCTAGACTCGAGCAGCGAGCTGTGCGCGGCGGGCGGGCAAGACGTGTTCGAGATCTTCCTGTGGTCCGTCAAGTTCGGCAAGCTACTGGACGTGAGTATGACTGGCGTCGCCGAGCCTTGTACATTCCAGCTGCGTGGCTCTAGACTCGAGCAGCGAGCTGTGCGCGGCGGGCGGGCAGGACGTATTCGAGATCTTCCTGTGGTCCGTCAAGTTCGGCAAGCTACTGGACGTGAGTATGACTGGCGTCGCCGAGCCTTGTACATTCCAGCTGTGTGGCTCTAGACTCGAGCAGCGAGCTGTGCGCGGCGGGCGGGCAGGACGTCTTCGAGATCTTCCTGTGGTCCGTCAAGTTCGGCAAGCTACTGGACGTGAGTATGACTGGTGTCGCCGAGCCTTGTACATTCCAGCTGTGTGGCTCTAGACTCGAGCAGCGAGCTGTGCGCGGCGGGCGGGCAGGACGTGTTCGAGATCTTCCTGTGGTCCGTCAAGTTCGGCAAGCTACTGGACGTGAGTATGACTGGCGTCGCCGAGCCTTGTACATTCCAGCTGTGTGGCTCTAGACTCGATATTGGGCTCAAACATATTAAAATATACGCAAGTTCCTCATATTGCCAATAAATAGTTAGGCAGGTTAAGTAGTACAACTACGTATCTATTATCTATCAGCTAAATATCTATTATCTATCAGCCGGTGGTAGGGTATTTTTACTAGTACCCGCCTGGTTGGCTACCACCGTACATTCGGTGTAAACGCCCGTGAAATGACTTACCTTCGTGTTTGCCGTGTTTCGGGGTCAGCCGGTGTATTTACCAGCATCTAGCGGGCCAGCAAGGTGGTGGCAACTAACAGGTTACTAATTGTCTCCTGTTCGTTGCCGCCGCGATTTGGGCTCTACTTTTCACTTACGATCAGGTGGAGTGGAGCCACTTATTTGTTGTGCCAACGTTATTTTTATTGGGTCGGCACCGCGCATGTGACACCCTGAGGTTGCAGGCGCCCATAGGCTACGGTGACTGCTTTCCATCAGGCGGGCCGTATGCTTGTTTGCCACCGACGTGGTATTAAAAAAAAAAAAAAAATTAGGAGATTTTTTTCGCGAGTTCTTGATCTCCACAGAGACAATTGCTCGAACGTGCCTATTTCTCCTCGGTGCTTAGCCATGTTGCCAATCGCTAGCGCTTAGTGGCGTATCGTAGTTTTCCCTCTCTATCACTCTTTCATATTAGTGCGATAAAGACAGTTAGCTGCCTTTGGCTTACGATTGACGATTACGATTACGATTGATAAAGATGGCAGTAAGGTTACATTTGTCACCACCACAACTCCTCCTGCGGGTGTCGTAAGAGTCGACTAAGGGATTGAAGTGTCACTGACCATTCTACAAGATTGATGATGGGCAGCAGTGTCATCATAGTGGACACATTACTGCGATCGCCAATCCGCTTGCCCAGCGCGGCATTTACCTCCTAATGCATCTATACGCATAGTTAATAGGAGAGGCCTACGTCTAGCAGTGGACTAACATAGGCTAACATAGGCATGATGATGATTGGCAACTTGTCTACGCACCCTGCTCCATGAGCCAAATATCATCCCGATTGGTTTAACTTTCTATTCCATTACAGGTATTGGGCGGGCATGAAGCCCCGGTCTCCAGTTTGTCCTTCAACCCGGCTCTGTCGAGCACCCGCCTGGCCTCTGCCAGTTGGGACAAGACCGTTCGTCTCTGGAACTGTATAGAAAATAGCTCAGAGAGCGAAACTATACCGATGACTTCGGACGCTTTGCAGGTCGTTTTTAGACCTGATGGCGAAGAGGTGAGGGCTGCGACCGTATATAACATGGACGTCTAACGCCAGCTCAAAAATGCCCGCAAAACCAATTGTTCAATTGTGCCAAGATGGGCAGGACATAGCGCTTTTCGTGTCGCATATTTCGGCGCAACATCTTTGACAAATGTTTATTGAATATCGCCAATCAAAACTTTGATGGACCAATCACAACTATTTTTAAACAGCGCTTTAAGTTTTTATAGGTTGATATTCAAATTCATTGCCATGATGCATTGTACAGGGGGTAACACTTGTCAACTAAAATTCAGGACCGTTTTTGAAAGGCAATTTAGTATGGCGTGCGGCTTCCATGTTTTATTTGTTCGTAGGGTGAGGGTTTGTTATTTTGGTTCGCTACTGGCCGATGTACTGCATCTTTTTCCTTCGCATTTTCACGGAAACGTCCGGATTCATCGGTCTCAATTAGCTTCAGGTGCATTCCACGAAAAAGTACTTTGTCGGGAACGTGACGGCTATGACAGCTACCTTAGAAATATGTGGAAAGTGCGAGAACTCTCTGTACATACAAATACTCAGCTATAAAATTAAGATGCACCAAAAATTGTATTTGCAGCTTTCTTAGATGTTCGCGAAGAACGGCGTTACATATCCGATATTCACGTAGACTGCACCTTCAGTGCTATGGATATATTGGATATGGGATTTTTCTAAATCATAATTATTGAGCTTAAATCATATCCATTGCACCGACGAAGTTGATCGAGAATTGGAGAGCGAAAGACAAATTTTCGGACGTTTCCATAAAATATAAAGGAAAAAGATTATGCACAACATGTGTACTTACTACTACTCACTACCATTGGGTATTTGTGCATCCAAAAACCTCACTGACAACGGGAATACAGTTATATTTTTGGCTACCGTGTTTATAGAACTGTATTCGAAAATATGTTTAACTAAAATGCACCGTGACTTGATTTTGTTTATCAGTATAGGCATCTTATCAAACTTTGATTTTGATCTGTTTAACCTCGTAAGGCCCATTCTATTTTTAGGACAAGTGAAATAATAACCCATTGTCCTTAAAAAAGGACATTTTATTTTTAATTTTGGGCCCTACAAAATAAAATTCATATTTCGAGACGTCATGGGCCGTTATGAGTAAATTTTGTTGTCCTGAAAATAGGGCGTTGGGCCTTACGAGATTAACTTAAGGTATATTTCAGATTGCAGTATCGTTACTAGATGGTAGTATTACGTTTTTCGACCCGATGACGTGCGAGCAAACAGGTTGCATAGAGGGTCGAATCGACCTGGTGTCAGGACGGGGCGATCGGGACTTAGTTACACCACAGCAGATGTTAAAAACCAAGTAAGTATTTCAAAACGTAATAGTACATTTCCTAACTAGTGCGGGAAGACTTCTTTTCGGCGAGGGTGAAAGTTGGAGCCCGAGTGAAACGAGGGCGCCAATCACCCGAGTTAAAAAAAAGTTTTTGCACGTGTAAGGGATGATTTTTTTCATAACAAGTGCGTCAAAAAGAGAAATTACCGCGCGCGAAGCGTGCGCAAAGTTCGTTTTTGCGCACTAGTTAGAAAAAGTATATTTCGTTCGATTCGCACTTGGCCGGTTTTGTTTTGTCATACAACGATAAATGTTCCTTTTTCCTTTAATGGAGTCGGTCAGGTATGTCGAAATTAAAATATAAAACTTCAATGCAGCGAAATCCGACTCGTGCGATTCGAATGTATAGCCTAACAAGTTCCTTTTGAGCCCTCGCCATGTTGCGGATTTTTTTAGTGGAATGAATTTATTCGAATGGTAATTATTGCTATTTGTTGTCAGACGTTGGAAGTTACCGAATGGCACCAATGTAAACAAAAACAAAGTCACCAAAGTAAACGAAATAAGACTACATCATAATTATGCAGAAAATTGTTAAATATATTAAAGATAATTTTATCGCCACAATGGCCAAGTTAAATCTGAAGTAATAAAAATCAATACGATAGAAGAAGGACAAAGGATTCAGGAACATTCCATTAAACAATGTTTTGAAGCTGGTTGTTGACATGACCCATACTGAAATTTTACAGTGCAGGTTACAGCATGAACTGGATAGTCTTTTGGTAATAAGTATTTATATATGTTAATCAAGGCGTGTCTGGTGCTACTAACGGTTGATAAATTCAAATCCAGTGATACAGTATTTCACACCTTTATTTAATATCCTTGTTAAATTAGTACAGAAATATTATCCATTCTCCATCCATCCATCTACCCCTTTTCCAATTCTTCATCTCCACTTTTTTTTTTCTTTTGTTTTCAACCAGTATGTCATCCAATCGCTATGTTCTTATTTGTTTAATTATAAAGACTACTTACACGATAGTAAATTAATATTCATCGACAGCAAATATATTAAGACTCGTCTACACAATGTTTTCCTACATTAAAACAGAAGCTTGTTATTTTATATTACGAAATCATCACAAACGGTATTTACCAAAAGAACACTCTTTTGGTATTACCGACTTTGTCACCAACTCAAAAAATATATATATCGATAAAATATTTTAAAATAAAAATGAAACCGCCTTCAAAAATTAACCCAAACTAAAAAGTAAAAAATAATTTTAGTTCCTACTTCTTAGGATTTCCTACCCAAACCTTTTACCCTATTCATTGAAATAAAATATTATGGCTAGGTATCCTACAGATTTCTTAGAAGTCAGTGCCAAGTGCCGCCGATTATGTTTTTATCAACAGAATGATCTACCTCAGTCATTTTGATGAAAGCATAACCGGAGTGACAGTAAGTTACAAAGCTCTATCGAATACAATCATATACTCGCGAAGTGAACATATTTGGCTTGGCACCGACTTCTAAGAAATCTGTAGGATACCTAGCCATAATATTTTATTTCAATGAATAGGGTAAAAGGTTTGGGTAGGAAATCCTAAGAAGTAGGAACTAAAATTATTTTTTACTTTTTAGTTTGGGTTAATTTTTGAAGGCGGTTTCATTTTTATTTTAAAATATTTTATTTTTTGCTTTTTAGTAGTGTAAAATCGTTATTTAGTGTGCTCTAAATATTTATATTAATTAGAATGTACTGCACTATAATAGGCCAGAAAATCTGAATCTATATTATTTAAAGAATCACTAACCGCTAACCAACATGTCATAACTACTAAGCAAACACTTGAATAGATCTCGAAAATGTATGACAGTTGTTATATTCAAAGAATTATCCTCCAACTCCTAATCGTTAATGAGTTATACCTTTCGTCATCAGCTCACCAACATGAGACTATCTAAAGGCAAATATTCAAATAGCTTCCAAAATACATGAAATATGTTATATTTAAAGAATTGTTCCCCAACTCCTAATCTCTAAGGAGTTGTACCTTTCATCATCAGCTCACCAATATGAAAGGATGACCACCTAAACGCAAATACTCAAATAGCTTCCAAAATACACGAAATATGTTATACTTAAAGAATTATCCCCCAACTCCTAATCTTTAAGGAGTTTTACCTTCCATCAACAGCTCACCGACATGAAGGGATGACCACCTAAACGCAAATACTCGAATAGCTTCCAAAATACATGAAATATGTTATATTTAAAAAATTGTCCCCCAACTCCTAATCTCTAAGGAGTTGTACCTTTCATCATCAGCTCACCAATATGAAAGGATGACCACCTAAAGGCAAATACTCAAATAGCTTCCAAAATACACGAAATATGTTATACTTAAAGAATTATCCCCCAACTCCTAATTGCTAAGGAGTTGTACCTTCCATCATCAGATCACCAACTTAAAACGTTCATGACTAGACGCAAATACTTGATTAGTCTTGGAAAATAAATGAAAAATGTCATGTGTGCCTACAACATTTGAAGAGTTCCCTCGATTTCTCCAGGATCCCATCATCAGATCTGGATTCGCTGACAATGGGACCAACTAGAAGGTATACCCTTTCAAACAAAAAAAGAAGTTTTCAAATCGGTCCACGCGTCTTCGAGTAATCGGGGAACATACATAAAAAAAAAAAAAGATTTCGACGAATTGTAAACCTCCTCTTTTTTGAAGTCGGTTAAAAAGAATAAAACTATGCGAAAATGCTTTCGCACAGCATATAATTGTATATGTATTGTACTAACTCTCAAAACAAAATGTACTTTTTACTATAAACAGTGATTTTACTTTCTCGTTCTTGCATGCCAATACACTTTGTCCCGACTATACGAGTACATGACATGACGTTACGCGTACATTTTCACGTTTTATAGCGGCACTACGTCAGGGCTGAAAATAAACTTGTTAGGCTATACTTACATCTTGCTAATAATGTGCTACTAACCGTTAAGCGGAAATTCCAAAAAATTGTTTTTAGGGTTCCATTCCCAAAATGTAAAAACAGGCCTCTATTATTATGACATTACATTCATTCGTGCGTCGGTCTATCGGTGAGTCACGAGTCTGTATACGTATGTTGTCAACATTTCAATATATGAAAGACAAATACTAAAAACAGAATGCAATAAATACCTATTTAAAAGGACATACAATAAATGTGACGTTTTGTTGGTTTGAAAGTCCTTATAATCAGAATTCGGATATCTCGTAGCACGGTAAGACGTCAGAGAACTACAGAGTCGATTTTAACATAAAAGTCAACTCTTACTCATACTCACATCATACTCATTCCAAAAGTTGCTCATAAACAAAATAAATGCAATTTGGAATTGAATTTAACTATATTTTAAATGAAAAAAAAAGACTGTCACACTATGTTGCATGTTACGTAAAAAAACACGCAAACAAAATAGTACATTAGGACACAAGTGAGAAAAACATGAAATTCGAAACGAGTGGCGATGTTTTAAATCGACACGAGTTACGAATTTCGTTTTTGCACGTGTCTTGTACGACGTTTTTTAGTACAGATGACCCTCCGAAGTTTTGGACCTGACGTAAAATTACACACTTCTCGCACTAGAGCCTAAAAACACACCACCTGTACTAAAAAATATTATTAACTAAGCTTCTAGTTTGTAATATCCATAGAACACGTGGATAAAATGAAATTAAAAGCATTTTTGACTAATTATATACATAAGGATGAGTATAAATGGACTTTTATGTTAAAATCGTCTCCATGGTTCTCTAACGTCTTTACCGTGCTACGAGATATATGAACCCCGCTTATAATATCGATACACAAAAAGTACGAATAAGTGATGAAAATGTGAATTATGTTTTTACCTTGAACTTGATCTTCATCCCGTTTTCTAGATCCGATATTTTATTCCGATCACGTGCGACGTACGAATACCAAATTGAAATATCTCCGAATAAGGGCAATCATGGAAAACAAACTTTTGTACGACACGTGTTACCCACACGATTTTCGATTTCAAATCGTAAAAATGTTAGTTTTAGTTATTGTATGGCGCGACGTGACTACGACGGCTGCAATTTTTCTGAAACATAGAAATTATATTTCCCAGAACAAGTTTGATACGTGCACGTAACAGTTTGAGCTATAAAAATACAAAGGTAGGTAATTAAAAACGATATATCATATATCTGGGTTTCGTTGGTGAAATATGAAAATTAAACTAGGTACTGCTATTAATATAAAAAACCGGCCAATAGCATGACGGGAATGCTTAGTGTTTGGTACCGTACTTGTAGTTATTCAAAAACGATTGGGCCGATTATTTTTGAAATAGATTTAAAGTATTCTACCTATATATAAGCCTATATCTTTCTTTAGAAATTATGGCCAATTAAGTAGAACAATGTCGCAAAACTGCATGTATTTTCCACAGGACACATTTGCTATGGCCAAAATCAACGATAATTTGAATTTTTAGAAGTAGGCAATATTTGAAACACTGTTTTATAATAATTTCGGATTCTTTTCCTTTCTAATAAATAATATTAGAAACCTAGTGTAATGTAACATTTTGGCTACAGCCACTTTTCTGAGAGCGCTCGAATAAAGGAAATTACGTTAACCAATCACAAAATCGAACAGAGCTCAGAAGTACTTCTGAATACAACAACACAATTGATGCAAAACATCCTTAAGGTGGATGTCCCTGTGCGATTTTCATACAAATTTGTCGACATTAACTCTGTTAATTAGTAGACTTTTTGTAATTTTGAACCTTGATAGTAAGTTGTACGTATCCCGTAGATTGCGCGTATGTAAAAAAAAGTCCAAAAAGTGGTATAGTATTTCTGAATTATCAATTTGAAAATTGATACAATTTCGCTCTTTGCCTTTGTATATGTGCGTGAATAATACTATCCATGAAAACTGACATGGAGGCAGATGACAAGGTAAGCTTAACCATATCCATCACAGATGTCACTTGAAAACTGCTAGTTAAATTACCTCACTAAGTAGTAATATATTCGGTCAATAGATGGATTATTCAAAGTTAGGGCATTTCATAAAATAGGTATGTTGTTATTGTTTATATCAAAAAAAATATCCGGTAAAATTTGATCCTTAGATTCGCCTGGCCAGATTTCAAAAGACAATATAGCGGATTTATGAATTGCAGTCAGTAGGTACCTACCTAATTTGTTATCAAACTTTGCCGCTCGCTTTAATTCTCTTTTAGCGTGACTTTTACAACAGTGTGGAAGAATGGACTAAGTTCTTTAGTACGACACTAAAATCCGAGAGGTAATATACTATTAATAAATAACAATAAACTATTAAATATCTCGGGACATCCCACACAAATCGGCCTAGTCCCACGGTAAGCTTAATTTAAGGCTGTTGTGGGTAATAAGAATAGACGATCATATTCTATTATTATATATAGATAACTACATAATATAGAGGATCTCGTACTTAAATATCATAGACAGACACGACCAAGAAACAAATATTTGTAATAAAAAAATACAAAAAATAATCCCTTCGCTGGGGTTCGAACCCGAAACCTTCTGCTTCGTAGGGTCAACTAGGAGGCTGACAACAATGTAATTTAAAATATGGACGCGTAAAATACTTTTTGGTTAGTGACCACAAACATTTATGGTAATTTGTCACCGCCAAGTCAATGTCATTTATGAGTCAAACATTTTAGGATTATTTTGCACAAATGAAGTAAGTATTTAAGGAGAATATTAAAACGGACGAAATTCACGCAACCGGAAATGTTCAAACGCATAGGAGCAAGCAAAAATATTTGTCCAACCAGGGCTCAGTAAGGTCGCATGTAAGTACCTAGTACCTACATGGCTTCGTTTATAGATTTAATAATAATGGTATGGTTCCTAAGAACAGATTTCGATATCTATCATGGTTTGTTACTTTCCCATCATCATCATCATCATCATATCAGCCGAAAGACGTCCACTGCTGAACATAGGCCTCTCCCAACGATTGCCACAATGACCGGTCCTGCGCCACCCGCATCCAGCGGACTCCTGCGACCTTCACCAGGTCATCAGTCCACCTTGTGGGGGGCCTACCCACGCTACGCCTTCCGGTACGTGGCCGCCACTCAAGAACCTTCCCGCCCCAACGGCCATCGGTTCTACGCGCAATGTGCCCCGCCCACTGCCACTTCAGTTTAGCGATTCGGAGAGCTATTTCGGTTACTTTGGTTCTGCTGCGGATGGTCTCATTTTTAATCCGATCACGCAGAGAGACTCCTAGCATAGCCCTCTCCATTGCCCTTTGGGTGACCTTGAGCCTTCTTATGAGGCCCATCGTAAGCGGCCACGTTTCAGTACCGAGTCATTTCCCATACAAAAGTCAAAAAATAAAACTCCAGTGTTAAAAATCAATTCATTTTTATAAGTTTTAGATATCATGTTTGTGTTATCATGCATGTTTCTTAGTAACATTTACTACCCTAAACTAATAAGAGTTACACAACCGATGTCCAAACGAAAATAACAAATTTTTGTTTTTTAAACAGTCCTGGTTCGATTCCTGGACCGAGTACACGTATTTTTGTAATTGTATGAATGCAGTTTTTCTTTTTACTAAAATCGATCTCATGGTTCCTAAGACAAGATTTCGCTATCTGTTATGGTTTCCAAAATCTCCATACTGACCGATTTGGGTTGATCACACTATATTTAAGGAATCTACAGTACCGGCCAATCCAATAATATATCATATTCGTGACTTTTTGTATGAGCGTGTATAGAGTAAGCGGCACATGGTCGCATGTAGATAGCATATTATTTTGGTACTTTTACATAGATTAATGATGAATATTGCAATTGAGTATTTTTAATTACAATGGGTAAAGTGTATGTATTGCTAAAAAAGCTATAGTAAAGAAAATATTTTTTTCTACAAAATTCATGCCTTACACAAAAAAAAAATCATAGACACACCATTGATGCCAAGTTTTTCCATCGATAGCACGAAGGTCTTCATAGACTATCTATAGTCGTAAGGTGGAAGGTGTGGAAACTACTTAAAAATATAAAAATTACTACAAAAAAAAAGGTTGTAGATGTATATTTATGATTTCCACCGTTACTAAAGACCGAAGAGCTGGCGACTTGCTCGCACAACGCGTAAATATTGCGATAAAACGAGGAAATGCCGCCTGCATCTTCGCTACAATGCCACAAGGGCCAATCTTAGATATGTATAGGTTAGGTTAGTTAGATTTAATTTATGTACCTATATAGATTGTACAGTTTTCAAAATGATTTTATTCAAACTGGCCAATCAAAACACATCACCATTTTCAATCCGTTGACCCTTTAAGGTTCATGCACACCAAAAGAGCATTCGCTGTTCTATCCCCCGCTCTACGAAATCAACCAATCATGTTTTGTGTAACGATCGAATTTCGTAGAGTGGGGGGCTAGAATAGCGAATGTTCGTTTGGTCGGAATGCACCTTCAGGGTCTACTACTTAGTTATTGTTTTAAATTTTTAATGAATAATATGCTCCTTCTCGTAGACGAAGGGTAGCATTTCTTGCTGGTCACAGACCACCTCCTATAGACGCTCATTAAAAAGCGACTCGCAGTCACCAGCCGTTATATTTCTCGCACTGATATAGACGCGGCGCTCGTCGTGCCTGTTCAGTTGCGATGCGACTAAATAACAGACCCGTAAATAGCGCTCGTTTTTGGCAATAAAAAAGTCGAAAAAGTGCATTTCACTTCTTTAAAATGTCCATGTGTTGTGTGAATAGGTATGCAAAGACAACTAGAAGTTCTAATTTAAAAATAGACGGAACTACATTCCGCAGAAAAGTCATACTTAATTGAGACATAGTTAATTGAGCTTACCGTGGGATTAGGTTGATTTTTGTAAGATGTCCCAAGATATTTATTTATTTATTTATACTTTATAGTACTTCTCCCCATTCATCAAATCAAAAATTCAATGTGCTATTCCTTTCTTACGAAGCACGTGTACCATTTGATTAGAGGTGGGACAATGTTGGTTTCGTTAATTACCGTGACCACGTGCTTTGTTTTAAGTAAGTTTAACCGGGTTTACGGAATAGAGATGAAAATAAGGATTGATTTTTAGCTATGTAACATTTTCCAATCTTTTTTAGATTAGATTATTCAGTAGTAATCAGTAGTTTGTAGTTTTTTACGTAGTTAGTAGTAAGTAAACAAGTCGTTTACTTACTACTAACGTTTTCAACATTTTTACAGTTTATTGCGTAAGTACGTAATGTGGACAGTTTTTTTAACGCAGGTTTTTTGAGTCAGGAACGCTCATCGCCCATGTGATTCCACCGATGGGCCTGACAATAATTGATCTCGAAGGCAATACGAGGGCACTCGGAGTTGATTTGACATCGATAAATGTTATGTTGGCTTTTTAGTATTATCTTGGTATGAGTTGGGTTCCGTGTCATACGATAGGCCTGATGATGAAATTGGACGAAGTTCGAGGGAACTCGGAGTAGGTTTGAGACAATGATATCCTACGATGGCTTTGTAGGATGAGCAGTTAGGTCAAAAACCACAAGATAGGCCTGATGATGAACTTGGAGTAAGTGCGAGGGAACTCGGAGTTGGTTTGAGATAATGATATATTATGTTGTGTCGGCTTTTGAGGCTGCTCTTGGTGAGCATGGGTCAAATACTCAACATGGGTCTGATGATGAACTTGGTGGAAGTTCGAGGTAACTCGGAGTTGGTTTGAGTTTGAGATAATGATATGTTCTGTTGGCTTTTTAGGATCCTCTTGGTGAGCATGGGTCAAATATCACAAGATAGGCCTAATGATGAACTTGGAGTAAGTGCGAGGGAACTCGGAGTTGGTTAAGGATAATGATATGTTGTGTTGGCTTTGAGGATTAGCAGTTGGGTCAAATACCACAAGATAGGCCTGATGATGAACTTGGAGGAAGTGCGAGGGAACTCGGAGTTGGTTTGAGATAATGATAATGTTGTGTTCACTTTTGAGGATCCTCTTTGTGGAGCATGGGTCAAATACCACAAGATAGGCCTGATGATGAACTTGGAGTAAGTACGAGGGAACTCTGAGTTGGTTTGAGATAATGATATGTTGTGTTGGCTTTTGAGGATCCTCTTGGTGAGCATGGGTCAAATACTCAACATGGGTCTGATGATGAACTTGGAGGAAGTTCGAGGTAACTCGGAGTTGGTTTGAGTTTGAGATAATGATAGGTTCTGTTGGCTTTTTAGGATCCTCTTGGTGAGCATGGGTCAAATATCACAAGATAGGCCTGATGATGAACTTGGAGTAAGTGCGAGGGAACTCGGAGTTGGTTAAGGATAATGATATGTTGTATTGGCTTTGAGGATTAGCAGTTGGGTCAAATACCACAAGATAGGCCTGATGATGAACTTGGAAGAAGTGCGAGGGAACTCGGAGTTGGTTTGAGATAATGATAATGTTGTGTTCACTTTTGAGGATCCTCTTTGTGGAGCATGGGTCAAATACCACAAGATAGGCCTGATGATGAACTTGGAGTAAGTACGAGGGAACTCTGAGTTGGTTTGAGATAATGATATGTTGTGTTGGCTTTTGAGGATCCTCTTGGTGAGCATGGGTCAAATACTCAACATGGGTCTGATGATGAACTTGAAGGAAGTTCGAGGTAACTCGGAGTTGGTTTGAGTTTGAGATAATGATAGGTTCTGTTGGCTTTTTAGGATCCTCTTGGTGAGCATGGGTCAAATATCACAAGATAGGCCTGATGATGAACTTGGAGTAAGTGCGAGGGAACTCGGAGTTGGTTAAGGATAATGATATGTTGTATTGGCTTTGAGGATTAGCAGTTGGGTCAAATACCACAAGATAGGCCTGATGATGAACTTGGAGGAAGTGCGAGGGAACTCGGAGTTGGTTTGAGATAATGATAATGTTGTGTTCACTTTTGAGGATCCTCTTTGTGGAGCATGGGTCAAATACCACAAGATAGGCCTGATGATGAACTTGGAGTAAGTACGAGGGAACTCTGAGTTGGTTTGAGATAATGATATGTTGTGTTGGCTTTTGAGGATCCTCTTGGTGAGCATGGGTCAAATACTCAACATGGGTCTGATGATGAACTTGGAGGAAGTTCGAGGTAACTCGGAGTTGGTTTGAGTTTGAGATAATGATAGGTTCTGTTGGCTTTTTAGGATCCTCTTGGTGAGCATGGGTCAAATATCACAAGATAGGCCTGATGATGAACTTGGAGGAAGTTCGAGGGAACTCTGAGTTGGTTCTGATAATGATATGCTAGGTTGGCTTTTTAGGATTAGCAGTTGGGTCGAATACCACAAGATAGGCCTGATGATGTACTTGGAGTAAGTGCGAGGGAACTCTGAGCTGGTTTGAGATAATGATATTTTGTGTTCGCTATTTAGGATCCTCTTGATTGGGTCCACTGCCTCAATATGGGCCTCATAATAAATTCGGAGAAAGTGTGAGGGAACTTGGAGTTTTTTTGAGATAGTGATATGCATACGTCTTTATCGCGGGTACAATAACAAATCTGATAAAGAGAACATAAAACACAATGTCTATTTGGTAGAAACGGACATATTATGCTTACAGCTACTAACCATCTCAGAAGCTCTGTACATATGGAAAGTTTTCGCTAGAAATAGGTGAATAAAATTGAAGGTATCATCATCATCATCAGCCTATGATAGTCCACTACTAGACGTAGGCCTCTCCTATTAACTATACGTGTGGACGCATTAGGAGGTAAATGCCCATAATAATTGAAGGTATGTTAATAACATAATCACAGAATAAGTAATAGTACTACATACAGACAGGCCACGACCACCCCCGCACCAATTCGAATTACCCCACCCCACTCGGCCGCTGGATGACGTTTGCGGTATGCGTCGGTAGGCAAGAAGATGGCTGGCAGTTATTGTTAAAAATGGTTGTGTACTGCGCTGATGTACTGAAAATGAATTCTTTCCTCGCAAACGAAGTGAAAAGTAGAGTGTACAACACGGGCATAAATGTCCATTTTTATCCTCGTCTACTATTTTGGTCTTCGCTTCGCTCAGACCAAAAAATTGCATCGGTTGAAAATGGGTCACTTTATGCACTTATTGTACAATCTACTATTTCATATGACAACAGTCAATTGATGAGTACAAATCGATTACAGTACAAATCAGCATGGCGGTCTTATTAAGCTGCGTAAACCCCTTTTTAGACAAGTAAAAGATAGTCTTCATCTTTGAAATGAAGAGAACCAATTATAGATCTTTTGCTAGGCATCCAATCATTTTCTCGTCTCTCTAATCGGACACCTTTTACCCATTTGTCTCTACGAACAGTACGAACAGCATCTTGCGGTAATCTGAATGGAAAAAATTAAAATGCGATGTAAAATGAAAATATTAAAGTTAGTTATAAATTTGAGAACTACGTACCTACTTTTGCATAGGTAATAGGTATAATTTCAATCAATCTCATGAAAGTGAAAAAGGAATTTATTAAAATTGTAATATGTTGAAATCAAATCTCAGTTAGTTAAAAAAACTTGCTTTATTGGGCATAACGATATCCCTATAGTATACAACCATTTTAAAACGTCATATGCTATTGTAAAATTGTATGGACTTACGACGTTTTAGTTTAGAACGGTAGTATAGAAAAATGCCATAAATATTATTATATTTATATTCAAAATTACCGAAGTTATCTGTTTTATGACACGTGAAAAGTAATTCCCCTGTCCTTAGAATTACTATAACTGTTTTTACACCAGCCTACAGCACATGAAGGCCTTTTTAATTAGTTTTTACCGTTATTTATAGAAACGCATTCAGAAGTCCGTCAATTATTGTCAACTTGGCCAGACTGAAACAGCTCCAGGAGTAGTTTTTTAGGAACGCCCACTCAAGAGTAGTTTGCGTTGGGTCATAATTGCACGGACAGGATGTTTCCATGGTTTATGTGCGTTCACTGATTATATTTATATACAAGGTTATTTTGTCTCCAGTACAAATACTCTAGGGGCTGTATAAGTAAGTCAAAATGAACAACTTTTACTATGGGGCCGAACCTGAATTCGCGTGCACACACCTACGTCAACCGTGGGACTGACCGTGACCTAGTCACCGAGATACTCGTAAGATAACTGCTATGTTGCCAACTCGTGCGCCGGCCTGCAGGTCGCTCACCCCTACCCGCCGCCCTCTACGTCTTGTCATTAGCGAGCCCATTATTTTACATTTGCATGAAGGATAAATTAATAATAAATGAAAAAAATATGTCAATTTTACCAATATTTTATCGATACCAATTATGTGGGAAAATTTATTGTACCGGTGATAAAGTAACCCTGTATAGTTAGTTATCCACGCCGTAATCGGCGATGGCGACCCTAAGCTCTGAAATGGAATTCGAGATCAAAAATGTAAATAATCTATGACAATGACATGACATTATAAAGTCAATGTTGAAGTGACATTCGAGTAACTCTCGCAACCATACTTACATTTATACAATCATATTTTTTCAGTTCAATATTGAAATACAGTTGAAGATTGGGAAGATACTTCAGCGGAAAAAACCTAATGAAAATGTAACGGAACACGTTTCAAGAAAATGGTATTGAACTTGGTGACAAGAAACATTCATATGTTTTTAATTAATTAAGTACAATGTTTGTGGAAATATACTGTTTAATTTTCGACATTATTATAATAATAATGTATTATAAGAAAATTATATCACGAAGAGTGACAACGTAGCAAGATTGAAATCAAATGCAAAAAATCATTTGTCAAGTTCAAAGTAAAGTCAATCATAAGCGGATTTTTATTTAGTTCTAGTTTTCTCAAATTTTCTAAGTTTAGATTTTTTTTCTACTCAGAATCACGAGCCTTTTCGATCCTCATTAGCTGAAAAAAGTGTCCCGAAAAATACATACATTTTTTCCACTGAGTTACAGTCGAAAAAAGTGTATGGAAAATAGTAACTCGATGGAATTTTTTTTGGGAGACTTTTTTATTTCTGTAAGGATCGAAAGAGTTCGTGATTCTGAGTAGAAAAAATAAAAAAAGTCCAAATTTGGAAAATTTAAAAATACGACATCAAAACAAAAATCCGCCCTTATAATATATTTTAGAAGGAAGGTATATGTACATTGCGTAAAAGACTTCAACTAAGAATATTTTTTCCTCTGGTAATCGCAATAATTGACTGATAGATATATTAAGACACAAGTATACATTTTAACGTTGTTAGTGTTAGTATTTCAAATTAGGCTTTTCATTCAATAATTATAAAACTGTTTTTTATTATTTCTAAGTAGGCAAACGATGACCACATTCTGCCACAGCTCAATTGTTTTTGTCGGATTCATTCATTATTATATGAAGGGTCCACGGAAAGAAAATGTCTAGTCAATTCAAAAAGGGGCAATTCAAGGAAAAACTATCTTACTTTTAAGAGGATAAGGTGTGAATTTGTCCTGATTTTTTAAAGTATATTTCCGTGGATCCTTCATATTATAAACGACAAACTTCTCGTTTTGTAACTTCGAACTCTTTCTTATATCAGTATCACTGTTCATTGACAACCATTATCCTTTAGGACGCCAATTACTATGACATTGCAGGTTCAACGCCGACCGATATATAAGTTACCATCCACAGAGCAATACATACCTACAGTCACTTGCGTAAAGTTCATATTTAGTTTTGACATTTTGGCGACATGGCGTCTGAGTGAAAGTTTTTGGTTTGGATTTGGACGTGGCGTCAAAATGTTTAATTATGAATGCAACAGGGTATAAATGATAGCATACATTATGCTGGTGTTCATCTAAAATAATGTAAATGGTACGTATTTGCTGCTGTGACTTATTATTCAGTAGTATTTTTTTAATAGTAACACATGTCAAGATTGCTTACAAAATTTTTGAAGGTAAGTAATACAAAGTCTAATTTCACAGCCTGCAATGTTGTAATTATAATTTGAGCTGTGTTTTGCCGAATAAATATTGTTACTGAATACAAGTGATGAAAGTGAGCATTTTCTACATGAGTGTCGGTGATCGAAACCGACAATAGTTATTTGTACAACATGAGAGCAAAGTACGTATTTGATGCGAGTGTCAGTTTTGAGTCTTGAGCAAGCGAAAGATTTTTTTATAGAATCACGAGCGTAGCGAGTGATTCTGTAATAGAATCTTGAGCGTAGCGAGAGACTCGAAAGACACGAGATTCAAATAACTTTGCTCTCAAGTTGTACATACAACTTTTCACCTCAGCATGGAGAAAAGGAAATAAAATAACTTCAGCAGGGAGAAAAGGAAATAATAATAATATTAAATCATTTATTTAATCAAAATTAGTTTTAGTACATATCATTATTGGTACATACCAGTGTTGAGGTACCATTCTTATCTCTTAGATTAACATTTTGATGAAAAAATTTTTATAAAACAGTTATAATTATTTAGAAATGAACTCGTGTCGAATTTCTGAACGCGATTCTGACTCGCCTAGTACCACGATATCCGTCCGTTTTAAAACGGCTGTCTTTCTCTCTGTCACACTTATATATAAGAGCGATAGAGAGGTGGAATGACGGACGCCAATGTTATGTATGCTTGGTGGTAGGGGCCATATGCCGTTCGGATACAAGGAATCGGGTCCAATAAAACGCGTCGTCTAATACAACTGGCTGAATACGCTAGGATGCCATGAACGAAAAACAAAATGCATATTATGACAATTTATAACGTAACATTTTTCATCTTTGTCTTTTTACTAACAAGTGAAAGAAACAAAAGAAAAAGTTGAAGTCTAAACGTCATGGAAAACAACATTCACTCAGTGAGCAAAATCGCACTTTGCTCACTGATTTCGCGAATCAAAAGAAGTCGTTTCGAGCTGCTGAGGTGAAAAAGTTAAAGAAAAGGTCTACATTTCAACACCAACATCAAACTATATTATGCGAATGCATTATGCGAGAAAATATCTGCATACAGTAGCAACCAGACTGTGCAGAAAAATAGGGGAGAGTGGGGTACAGTGAATAATGGTGCACGGTGAATATTTTGCATTAGCTTTATTTATCGCTTTAATAAACCGGTATTCTTTTTTTACGAATTTGCTCGTCTGTGTGATACTAATATTGGAGTAACTAAATAACGGAAGATACTTTCAATTATACCTGAAAAGTCTTGTTCCTAGTTTTTTACCTCAAACTAGGAACTGTTCTATGATTTTTGATTGAAGAGGTAACTTTGGTTCACTTTTTTATAATGAAAATGATTTTATAGCGATATGTAAATTATATACTTGTGCTGGAAAATGTGTCCTCTAAGGAATAGGTGGGACAATAAGGTATCTAGAAAATTACAAATAAAAATAACACCACTACAACATTTGTAAAAAAAAGAGATCCACTATACCCCACTCTCCCCTACTATGAAAATTCAGTCTTGCACTTGCGCAGAAAAGTATCACATTCTGTGGAGTGAAGTTCAGGTAGAGTTCTTATGAAAACTGTCACCACTCTTAGTAACCTCGTATGTCACTCTTGAATCGGAACTGAGATACGTACGCACTATCGGAGTATCTTGCAGTCCGTTGGCTCAACTGCTACTTTCATTCCTATGTAAAATAAGAGTCACAGCTGGTAACCACAGTTACCAAAAGCTATTGAGTGGCTATTATGGATTGAATATTCGTTGTGTAGAAAATCGTAGAAATAATAATATATCCTAAAATAAAAATTAATGTTTCGATTGGACAATCGACGTATATTTGTGACCGAGATTATGGGATGGCTCAACTGCTACCGGATCCAATATTCGCTGGGTCGAAAAGCGTATAAACGAGGCCACAATTGTAATTGGTCACCGGCACAAACATCACACTTGTAAACAAAATGTAAAATTGACTCACTTATACTCTGTTTGGTTAGGTATTTTAAAAAGGTAAAAAATCTTGCACTATCTTTTTATTGAAAAATGCATTTAAAAATCCAAACTAGGTACTTCATGAATCAAAACAATGTAAATCACTGTATTCCCTTGTTATATTATGTTATGTATATTTGGTAAAACTTATTTTCTACTTGTAGTTTTCAATAAAAAGAGACTGCAAGATTGTTTACCTTTTTTTAAATATCTAACCAAACAGAGTATAGAATATAGAGCAAGAATATATTATGTATATAAAAACTATAATATGTATGTGTCAACCATTCAGCAACCCATTATCTCGATTAAATCGTTAATAATAGCTCCAAACTTTGGTATTAGGTACTATTCGTCATCTATTTACAAAGTATTCCTACATGGATACCTATAAAACAATTTGTACCTAGCACAGACGTTGATACAAGAACAGACGAGCCGATGAACTTTCGATACTCAGCAGATTGAAACCTATGTTTTGGGCTATGCGTATATTTAGGCCACAAATATTTCGATTTAGCGAATATTCGTTCTCAGCAGAAGAGTACAGAAGAGTAGGTAGGTACTGTAGCCGTGCCATGAGCTGGAAAGTAAAGGATACGTAATTACGTAAGGTTTTACTCGATATGTGCATTCTATCATTTATATCGCACTCGCGCTTACAAATAGGAGCGAGCGCGATAGCCTGCTTAACGTATTTAGTAAAACCTAATGTTACCGATACTTGCAAAGTCATAGTACGGCTACTGTTTATTACATTTACTGTATCGTTGGCCAGTAAGTTAGGGTTTTCGATCTTTTGCAGGCGACGCTATATAGGCGTGTGGTCCAAACAGCTGTCAGATTCATAGGCACTGAACATAAAATATCGAAATTCTAATGGTATTTGGAGGTAACTGTTATAATGGCGGACCGGATCCTGAATTCGATCGATTCATATTGCATTATTTAGTACTGAATTTGTACTATTTAGTACCTGTTGTAAAAAAAAATTGTACCTCTTCTTTTTCAAAGTTATACTCAATCAGTCTGGTCCCGCCATTATAACGTTATAATGGCGGCACCAGATTCTGAATTCGATCGATTCATATTGCATTATTTAGTACTGAATTTGTACTATTTGGTACCTGTTGTAAAAAAAAATGTCCCTCTTCCATTTCAAAATTATACTTCAAATAGTCTGGTCCCGCCATTATAACGTTATAATCGCGGAACCAGGTCCTGAATTTTGTCCATATTCTGTCGATTCATATTGCATTATTTAGTACTGAATTAGTACTATTTAGTACCTGTTGTAAAAAAAATTGTCCCTCTTCCATTTCAAAATTATACTTCAAATAGTCTGGTCCCGCCATTATAACGTTATAATGGCGGAACCAGGTCCTGAATTCTGTTCATATTCTGTCGTGTCATATTGCATTATTTAGTACTGAATTAGTACTATTTGGTACCTCTTGTAAAAAATTAGTACCTCTTCCATTTCAAAATTATATTTCAATTACAACAGGTACAAAATAGTACAAATTCAGTACTAAATAATGCAATATGAATCGACAGAATATGGACAGAATTCAGGACCTGGTTCCGCGATTATAACGTTATAATGGCGGGACCAGACTATTTGAAGTATAATTTTGAAATGGAAGAGGGGACAATTTTTTTTACAACAGGTACTAAATAGTACTAATTCAGTACTAAATAATGCAATATGAATCGACAGAATATGGACAGAATTCAGGATCTGGTTCCGCCATTATAACGCTATAATGTCGGGACCAGACTATTTGAAGTATAATTTCGAAATGGAATACGTACAATTTGTTTTTACAACAGGCCAAATAGTACAAATTTAGTACTAAATAATGCAATATGAATCGATCGAATTCAGAACCTGGTTCCGCCATTATAACGTTATAATGGCGGGACCAGACTGATTGAATGTAAGTTTGAAATAGAAGAGGTACAATTTTTTTTACAACAGGTACCAAATAATACAAATTCAGTACTAAATAATGCAATATGAATCGATCGAAGTCAGGATCTGGTCCCGGTATTATAACGGTTACATTTGGAGTTTATTAATTTTATAAATGTATGACGACTAGAAAAAGGTCGCCGAACTGAAGATTGGGTCCTAAACAGGAACTCAAAATGACTGACACTAAACAAAATTACTAGAACTTTGTTCATTTCATCCTTTAGTAGATTGGCTACTAAATCAGCTTCGGAATGGGACCCATTCAATGCCGAAGACGCGAATTCGCGTCCTATGTATGCGTAAACGTGATGCCGAGGACGCAAATTCGCGTCCTCGAGTTATTTCTTTTTTTTTGCTAGAAATCAACTGTACTTAAAAGCTGATACCAAAATGTTATTTTATTTATGGAGGATAATATTATACCGTCGCTGGTTTCTGGATTCAATGCATTTGTAATTTTCATAATTCTTATCTCGGATGCCGAAGACGCGAATTCGCGTCCTGTGTATGCGTAAACAAGATGCCGAGGACGCGAATTAGCGTCCTTCAAGTGTGAAATAACCTAATGCCGCAGACGCGAATTCGCGTCCTTGAAGTGTGATAATATAACCTAATGCCGCGGACGCGAATTCGCGTCCATTGAAATGTTAACGTGATGCCGTGGACGCGAATTCGCGTCGTCGCGTAGAAGGCGGCGGCGCTGCGTGATAATTAAAAATATGGGGCATCAGCAATGAATGGGTTAAAGCTGATACCAAAATGTTATTTTATTTATGGAGGATAATATTATACCGTCGCTGGTTTCTGGATTCAATGCATTTGTAATTTTCATAATTCTTATCTCGGATGCCGAAGACGTGAATTCGCGTCCTGTGTATGCGTAAACAAGATGCCGAGGACGCGAATTAGCGTCCTTCAAGTGTGAAATAACCTAATGCCGCAGACGCGAATTCGCGTCCTTGAAGTGTGATAATATAACCTAATGCCGTGGACGCGAATTCGCGTCGTCGCGTAGAAGGCGGCGGCGCTGCGTGATAATTAAAAATATGGGGCGTCAGCAATGAATGGGTTAAAGCTGATACCAAAATGTTATTTTATTTATGGAGGATAATATTATACCGTCGCTGGTTTCTGGATTCAATGCATTTGTAATTTTCATAATTCTTATCTCGGATGCCGAAGACGTGAATTCGCGTCCTGTGTATGCGTAAACAAGATGCCGAGGACGCGAATTAGCGTCCTTCAAGTGTGAAATAACCTAATGCCGCAGACGCGAATTCGCGTCCTTGAAGTGTGATAATATAACCTAATGCCGTGGACGCGAATTCGCGTCGTCGCGTAGAAGGCGGCGGCGCTGCGTGATAATTAAAAATATGGGGCGTCAGCAATGAATGGGTTAAAATCGCAATAGGTAACTGGCTTTAAATCGGGACTTATCATTACCGGTTTGTATCCAGGTTTGTACCAAATCCAGATACGAGATGGGAAAGTTAGTCCCATTTCATCCTACCAGACGGGAAACTATATTTCCCATTTGGCAGCCAGCTATCAAATCCGAATACCAAACGGTAGGTACTAAAGGCATTTCATGGGTATTGATTTGGAAAAGTTTATTTATTTTAGAAAACATTATTCCTAATGTAATGGTTTTAAGAATAAATAAACCACAAAATATATAGAAAATTCAATTCGCGTATTTATTTTGACAGTTTGTTGGTCCTTACGCCATATCACCGCCCCAGTGTCAGAAAAAATATTAAAAACCCTCACTGAGGAAGCGGCAGTGTGAACAGCCAACGATCATCTACATATATAATATAGGTATATTTGTTAATTTTACTGACATAGGATCTATGTCTTCTCTTTGTTTATTGAGCGAGAAAAAAGTCGACAAATTATCCCTTACTCGCCTCCTGTGGAACCAGTAGCCGTACCATGAGCTGCCCCTGCGTTATTAACGCGGACTTACATAGGTGCTTTCTATACGGCTGGCTCGCCCCAAGACGAGATTACGGGCGGGATGGAAAGTAAGTCCGCGTTAAAAACGCTGCGGCAGTTTATGGTAAGCACACAGTGCCTGAAAGTATCCTTTCCCTCTCTAGTACGTTTTGTAGATACTAGGTTCAAGAAGTACCTACCTACCTACCTTCAAAACTTGATTATAATACATTCAGTTGCAATGCTATCAGACAAACATCTACAGCTAGGAAAACAGCCACTATCAACCATTTGACCATTGCCGTCGGCTACACTAAATAGGTGGCCAAGAAACAAATACCTACATTCCCGTGAGGTTAGAATACCGAGTCCCTCTAGAAGGTTTTTAAATGTTTCAGAGGGGGTCGATAATAGTACATTGTGCATCTAGGGAGGTAAGTACAGTATCACTAATGAGAGTGTTAGAAGCCCGACGCCGTAGGCGGAGGGCTTTTGATGACTCGAGTTAGTAGGTATGCCTCTTACCGATTGTGATGCATACAATGTTTTTTGTAACACTTGCGGACAAAAAATATGTTAAAAAACGAAATATTGGTATTCCCTAAGGAATTTCACTTTTCTATTACTCCCACTATGCATGCAAGCAATGGCGCGCTTAGAAAGCAAATGTGATGAAAAATGTTGAAACCGCGTAAAATAGTAGGTATTAGCTACTGTAACAATGCCTAGGCAGTAGGTACTTCTGATACATGAACTAAACTCTAGCGGGTCTAACTACTCTGCATCCTAAAACTCCTGAAACCTCTCTGACAACGGAAATACAGCAACTTGTATATGGTATAAAGCATCCGAAAATTGAGCGTCCAGCTGTTCGCCTGTGTCTGGAAAATCTTCGTTGCGTTTGTATTTAAGTAAGTACTCGTACCTTACCTACTTTTAATTGATAACGGACAATTTATTAGCATCTTATGGGATGGTAGGCGAAAATGTAGGTAAACTTAGATAGGATAACACTATCCTTACATATTATGTAATGTAAAATGTTAGTTGGAGACTAACATAGTAGGTATGTAGGCTAACATTTAGTAATATAAATGTTACTCCAACAAGGTCTAAAATCCAAATGTCCGATAAAGATCATTCAATTTGGTCTACTACTACATGTCTAATATATATATTACTTCAATCTTCTAACTCCATAGAACTACCCAAAATATCTACACATTTTATTACTTATTATACTTGAGGCCCTAGCACATCTTGTACAACAACATTGGCAGCAATTTGTGACCTACTCGCAACTTCTCATCTCTTTTGAATCAATGTAATCAAAAAGGGACGGGTAGCCGCGACAAGGTTCCTGTCATGCACGATATGTGCTAGTGCCGTTGATCATTTTTATTATAATAATATGAATTTCTTAGGTCAATTCATACTCGTAATTATATTGCCACATTGTTCCTAGCGAATAGAGACCCGCTGCGGTGAATACTAGTGTTTTGGGACATAAGTAACTATCTTTGATAACTATTTTATTTACCAGTAAGTAGCTGTACCAAAGAATATAATACTCTAAAGAGTTGTACATGTATTATCCTGAGAGTACGGGAATAACTTCTTTACTACAGCTGTTGTTATATCTGTACAGTTAAAGTAGGTATTTATATACCAAACCAACAGTTGGTTTTGCTTCACAAATATACAATACAATATAAAGTCATTTCCTAATTGGCGCCCTCTAGTTAGAACTTAGACCATTTAGAAAAGCTATTCTTTTAACTGGCGCCATCTAGTTTATTAACGAGTAATGATTGTACAACTGACATTGGGTACTGACAGGAGGTGTAGTAGTGTGCGTTACAGGGTAAAATTACATAATTTTCTAGTTTTTGCATTATTGCGATTTAGAAGAACAGTATTTTGTGCAGGTTGCTATCAATTTGTACATTAGATTTTTTGCTCCTATCGCGTATCTCAAAACATGTTAACTCTGATTCTCGGTTGAGCAGAAAATGACGAAAATATGGTGTTTGTGCAATTGTAGCGCCATCTTTTAGCAGATAAGCGGCAGGGATAGGGTAGAATCCACCTTAATTTCAAATAGACATGTGTTGCCTGCTTGACATATTAATTTGCTTTTATCATCAGATATATACTTAACCAAGCAATTCAACCAAGGAGCTACCATGCAATTCAATTTTAGGTTAAGTTCATCAGTTTTTGACAGTTTTGACACATCGCAATTCAGATTAGTAACCGTACTATGAGTTGGAAAATAAAGGATACGTTAGGTTTTACGTGATACATCGCCCTCACACTGATGTATTGGAGCGAGCTCAATTTATTTATTATTTATTTATTTATTATTATTAGTACATGTGGATTACAGTCTTACAATTAGTAATTGTCCTACAAAACTCTTCAGAGTTTGTCTGTAGGATCACAGTCTCTTTTTAGTTACATTTATATTAAATAGTTATACATAGGTGTTATAACATTAAATTAATTATAAGCTTATATTATTATTTATTATTGATATGGCAAATTATGGAAGTGTGTTTTCAGAAGCCTCTTAAATTTATTTTTGTTGGCCTGACACCTGATGGCTTCAGGCAAATTGTTAAGTAGGTAAGGGATGCGTTTCCGAAGAGTTCTATCACCGTAGTGGTTAGTTATTCTAGGAACTAACAGTTTACCTGTAGCCGCGGCCTTTGTATTGTATGAGTGGTTGACAGGTATTAATAAGTTATTATCTGAGTTAAGGTCTTTACAGTTATGGTTATTAATGGTAAGTAGGTATTTATGTTTATAGCTAACTGGTAATATATTACATACTTTGAAGAGATATCTATAATTATTTTTATATTTTAATTTAGTTTTATTGTTAACAAGCAGTTTTAGAAACCTGAGTTGCATATTTTCTAGTTTGTTAATGTTAGTTTTAGTAGTGAGACCATAGCTATCTAGACCATAGCTCAGTATTGAATCTACAAGTGACATGTATAATAGTACATTGTGCATCAAGGGAGGTAAGTACGGAAATACTAACGAGAGTGTTAGAAGCCCGACGCCGTTAGGCGGAGGGATTTTATGACTCGAGTTTGTATTCCGCTTACCGACCGTGATGCATACAATGTTTTTCATCACATTTGCCAACCAAAAAATAAGTTTTAAGACATAATATTATTGAATGACGTACTGACATTTCTATTACTCCCTAGGGAATTTCACTTTTCTATTACTCCCGCTGCGCGCGCAAGCAATGACGCGCTTAGACAGCAAGTGTGATGAAAACATCTTAAAGTACTAGTTGGAACTCTGAAGCTTAGGTGGAAGAATTTGCCCAGTAAGATTTTTAACTTGTCATAAATGAAATTTACATGATATGTCCATGAAAAATGCTCATCTACTTTCATACCAAGATAAGTAACACATTTGACATTTTCTATAGGTTTACAGATACAGTTATACATATTACTATGGAGGCAAGCAAAGGTGTGTGTATACAAGTGCAAATTATTGTTAAACCGGAAGGGTAAATGGGGGGAACGAATAATTAGAAATTTGGTTTTATCGGCATTAAGGACTATCCCATTGTCGTGAGACCATTTAACGACGGAATCAATGTCTTGTTGGACTAGACGGAAGGTATCTTCAAGGTCGGAGCCCGCCCGCAGAGCGCAGAGGTCGTCTGCGAACATGTGCGCTGAGCAATGCTGCAGCACACCGCACAAGCTGTTAACGTGCATTAAGTAGCAGACTGGACCGCAGCCCGAGCCTTGAGGTACTCCGCAGTCTACTCTGCACTCACGACTATAGGAGTCAGGATTGGGATCCTGACTCTGTATGAGCGTGAAGTGAGATAGTCGCGGAACCAAGAATTCAGCGGCTCTCCCACTCCACACTCGCGCATGGCCTTCAGCAAGGTGTTCGATTCCAAAGTATCGAACGCTTTTTTAAAGTCAAAAAACACAGCTACAACGACTTTTTTATCATGTAGGTAATTGTTAATTTCATCAGTGAAATTGGACAGTAAGGTCGCAGTGCTTTTGCCTTTTTGAAAGCCATGTTGACAAGGATTTAAAATATTGTTTTTACTGAGATAGTTACTGAGCTGTCCAATAATTATTTTTTCCATTATTTTATCAACACTGGATAAAATAGCGATTGGTCTATAGTTAGAGAAGGATTTCCGGTCTCCCTTTTTATAGATAGGTCTAACTATGGCTTCTTTAAGTTTATTAGGGAATAAATGATGTTCAATAGATAAATTAATTAATTTTGCGATAACTGGACTGATTTTTTCTGTAACAAGTTTTATGTCTGACATGCGTATCAGATCGCTGCCCGGAGATTTGTTGGCATTCATATTTTTAATAGTTTTCATAACTTGATAACTCGTGACGGGTTGCCATCTCATACACATGTCAGATTTTTTGACATAAGTATCTCTGTCAAGTAAGGTATCATTACATGCATGTTTAATTTCTTTGATCTCATCGGTAAAAGTAGATGCAAACTTATTACATACATATTCATCATCACCTATACTATGCATATTTGTGTGTATTATATCATCTAAATTTTTTCTATTCATTCCCAATAATATTTGTATTCTTTCCCAAAGCTTCTTAATATTTTTGTTACATTCTATTATACAATTTTTGTCATAAGTATTTTTACATCTATTTATGGCTTTATTACATTTGTTTCTATATCTAGTATACGTTAATCTCTTAAGCATATTTTTTGGCACATTACACCATATCTGAAACAATCTATCCCTCTCAGTTATCATTTTCTTTATATTAATATTAATCCAAGGTTTAGTATTACGGCTATTATTAGGCTTATACTGTACAGTTTTATAGCATTCGTTATATATATCTATAAATATTTGCGTGAATGAACTATACAATTCAAGTGGACAATTTAGGGACAATAAATGATCAAAGTTTGTTTCTAAAAGTAATTGTCTGACCTTGCGGTTATCAAGGACACGTCGCGGCTCATTCCGCACGGAACGGTACCCATTCGAGCCACCCGTGTTGCCGAGGGCGCCACTGCCGCGCGAAGCGGGCGAGGCGCGGTTGCCATGGGCAACGGCGCGGACGCCGGCATCGCGCGGGAGCGGGCGTTTCCACTGTATCACGGCTGACACGAAGTAATGGTCCGATATTTTGTGCTGTATTACCGCCGAACTGATACGTGTATCGCAATAAGATGTTCTAATATATATGTGGTCAATGCAAGATTCTACAATTTTGTCAATTACTATTTCCTTACGTGTTACTTGGTTAATACATCTACTTAAACCAAATTCAGTTAAAATAGTTTCGTACTCTAGGACATATTTATTCTGTTTATTTAATATGTTAATATTTATGTCACCACAAAATATTAGATTAGCATTTAATGGGACGGAATCTAATAAGTACCGGAGGTCCTCTAGAAATAAAATGGTTTTATCTTGCTTACATATTCTAGGTGGCCTATACACACATAATAAATACATTGTTTCATTCTGACTGTCGATTGTTATGGATACACACTCAGCTGACCGCAAGCTAGTCGAGGGAGCCTCGTTGACTCGCGCGAGGATCCCCTCCCGCGTGTAGACAAGGACCCCTCCCCCGCTGCGGCATGAGCGGGTAAAACTATTTAGGTTAAAACCTTTTATGCTATATAAACTTAATAATGAAAAGCTAATGTTAGGTTCAGTTATTACGAGAATATCTATACTATCAATATTGTTGTGTAGCGTTATCAATAATTCTGCAAAATTTTTCTTTAAAGAACGAATGTTTACGTGTACTATACATAAACTATTTTTTAAACTGTCAAAAGAAGAAAACCAATAATTAAAATTATCATAATTAACAGTATTTATAGAGTCATCACTAATTGACTCTATACTAATGAGATCATTGAATGTGATGATAAGTTTTAGCACAGTAAAACACATTCGATTCAATTTGACTTTACTTTAAGTAGGTCATTGACCTCACTTTCTGATCTAATCCAAATGGTCTTATCTCCTTCGGCCCTCTTCACGAGAACTTTGCCATTGGATATCCAAACGAACCTATAGACTCCGTGCAGTTTTTTCTTGGTTGTCCAGAGCAGAGTGCGGGTTGGCCTGGGTAGATCCTCATTAATATATGTATATTTTGCACCTGCGCACCTGCTTTACGTATCGAGTGAAACCTAACGTTACCGATAAAAGTCATGGTGCCGCTATAGGTCCTTAACCAAATCGCAATAATAGGTAGTGGTAGCCCAGTGTTAAAACAACAGGTAACACTACTTTAGCCAATGAATGAATATGTAGAAACGATACCTACTCGTCCTAGACTGCTCCCGCGTTTCTGCTACTGCAGCTATGGCCGGGTCGCAGCCCACGAAGGTGGGACGGTCGTTGCACAGTCATTTGGGGACGGTGGAGAGAGGCTGCTGAAGGATATTTTACCATAGGCATGTCGAAAAAGATTTGCCAGATAAATTATTTTGGTGATGATAATTCGGGAATTGTCACTGACCATTTTTGATAACGATTGATGATGGGCAGCAGCGTCATCACTGTAGACACATTACTGCGATCGCCAATCCGCTTGCCCAACTTGGGGTTAAGGGCATTTACTCCTAATGCGTCTATACGCATAGTTTAATAGGAGATGCCTTCGTCCAGCAGTGGACTATCATAGGCTGATGATGATGATGATGATGCGGTAAGGTAAAGCAAAGTCCGATCTGAGGCCTGAAAAGGAAGACAGACAGATGGAAAGAGAGAGAGAGGTGTTTGGTGCGCGGCTGTCGGTTACGGCCAACAAAGCTAACACAATTAGCCTCGGTTATCTTTCAGCACCCGCGAAGGCCGCGTCGGACGGAAGCCGCGAGGGTTGGGGCGGCACTTTCACGAGCCTTCCAGCGCGCGCGCCGCCGCCGTCAGTGCACTCGCAAGCGCACCGCGCGGAGCACGAACGCGTATTGTAAACTATAGTTTTGTGAACTGTGATCTATGCTAGATAAAGTGTTGTGCTCGAGATAATGTGGCGAGTGTGGGATACGAGAATGATAAGGTATTTTTTTATATTGTACTTTATAGGGAAACTAATTATTACATTTTTATTTAGATATGTTAATTTTGTCTTGTGTGTACTTATTAGAAAACACTTTTTCGTTTATGAGGCTTCAATAAATTAGAAGATTCTCAATTCGAAATTTTTTTGTTTGTATGTCACCGATAAGTCACGAGAGATTTAATAATAAGTCGGGGTCTGATGATGGGATATTGGAGAAATCAGTAGAAGTCGGTTTTTTTAACTAAGTAATAACCTATTCATTCATTTCTCATCAAAGAATCAAAGGTTAATTAAAATTTATTCAACTTAACGAAACAAATAACTAATAATTTTAAAAAGGTACAGTCGACGTCAAAGATATATTATATAGGTTTAGGTGCATAAAATATATTTACACGACCTTAAAACCCTCTAATGCATAAGACAGGCAAAAATGCATTTCAAATTTGAACCCTAACAGCAGTCAATAGAGTCCAAAACCAATGAAACCATATTTGGCTTCGTATGCATTAGAGGGTTAATGTCAAGGCAATAAAGTCGTGTAAATATATTTTTGACACCTAAATCGTAACGATGTCTTTGACGTCGAATGTACATAGTAAATTTCTCACCCTCTCGTTGAAGTCTTTTGCACGTACTCGAACAGGGAGAGCTTACGCGGAGCGCCTACGCGCTGCTACGAGGCGTAGCGCGTAGCATCACCTATTTACTCTTAAATTATTCCTACATTACTAAGAACACCTACCATGATTACGATATTACACAAAAAGTAGTTTTCATGTAATAGTAACTGTTTAAATAGAGATTTTATTCAAATTAGTACATTATCTTGTGTTTAACTTTCATGTAAATAATTAAATTAAAATAACTTTTCTGTGTATTGTTACAGTAATTTAGCAATTATACTTTGTATTTAATAAAGTAAAAGTGTTGCACCTAGACTGTTAAAATGAAGAGTTACAACGCTTGAAATGTTTGTGACTAAATTCCGCTATATGCTAATGTTATTGTTTTGGTGCGTATACTTTAAATATTATGGTAATATTTTACTCTTATGGCGTGCTATCATTAAAACCCACGCATTTGTTATATCGGAAATAGTATATATTTACGTCCAAAATTAGATATACTGTTATTCTACTATTTTGAACATGACACGGATTTAGTTTTATTAATGGGAATAATTTTATTGCCAAACTCGTTTCACTTTGCTTATAAATGACGAAATGATGACGTATGTAAGTACTATATAAATAAATAAGTTATCTAATGTGCGTAGAGTACATTATTTTATAGAAATTCATAGTTGCCATTATATGTGCTAGTAAATTGAGATTACTTATACATACAAACTCTCTTATTTACTAACATTGAAAAAAAGTTTTTCATTACATATTAAGTAATAACGTTTTGTTCAATTATTGGATGTCCTTTAAATTCTTTTGATTTTTTGTGGTAATTACACTCATCGTTTATTTACTTTTACGGTCCCTTTATCGTAACGTACTAATACGAATACAAGTAATGTGTTAGTTAATACAATAGCAACCTAATAAGATAACAGAACACACTGGCTTCGCTTACGTATCAATTCAAATATTTTATTAATTGTATTTAAACTCAAGAATTTCCATTAATGATATGGGAAACTCTTAATATTCACCTAATCATTACTCAAATCATTTATTTTTAAAACAAACGATATACAGATATCATACTTAACATACAAAAGTATAAAACAAAATAAACAATAACTTATAGATACAAAAGAAAACAAGCATAACTCAGAACCAAATTTACTTAAAACGGACACACAAATAATTGCCAAGTAATATTTTGAAACAATGTAAATAAACACTAAGTAAAATTATAGTGCCAGAGTTACCACTCCGGTATAAATTAAACATATATTTACTTTATAAATCGAATAATGCAAGAGTTTCGAGCTGTTTGTTGTGGCCAAACGATGCAATCTCTAATTGCTTCGACCAGTCTGAAAACCAATCTGTTGTAAGATTTACGACACGAAGCGAGGCTTCTTTGCAGACCTTGTAAAACAATACCTAGTTGCAATAATATTTTTTTAATTAATGAAATATGGGTTTTAATAAATGTGCAAGATACAGTCTGTAACAGAAAATGATGAACGGAAGCGTGCAAAATGATTTTGACACGTTCCTTAATCTTCTTACAATAAAGTCACTCTAAAATGTCATTCCCTATACAGCGAGAAAATGCCGCCAGCATCCTCGGTCACCTAATCATTACTCAAATCATTTATTTTTAAAACAAACGATATACAGATATCATAGGGACAGGGTCAATCTTAGATATAGGTTAGCTTACTGAGAGTTAATTTATTATGTAGATTAATTTTACAGATTTATAATAAAAGATATTTATTTTGAACACTGTGCCCAAAGAAGGTTGTTCATAAATTTATAAGGCTGATATGCCTCAATTTAATGACACGAGAGATTGATCAAGTGTCATTGTTAAAGTTGTAATTGCAACAAGTACCATCAAGCTTCTTTCCTGAAAAATAAACTACTTCTAGATCCGGGGGTAGATTTTATTTTATAATTTTGTAATTGTGTTTGAAGTTTGAATTGCGTTGAATATTGTAAGATCTTGCCAGGTCTACTTGAATAAATAATCGGTTGAAATTGCTATTGATCAAACTGGTGAAAAAGTTTTATTCATTTGCTTCCTAGATTACCTACCATTTATAAAATTCTTAGTAAATAGATAATTTTATTGCCAACGACTCACTACTACTACTCTCTACGTTCTGGTGCATACGTATCGTTAGTTGCCAAAAGTTAGGCATGACGCTTTTTTATGATTAATTACAATTTAACCGATTACGTTCGTTCTAACAGTTCCAGCCAAATTTCGATACCGCACCAACTTATTATATAATAATACATAAATAACATCTAAGTAGTAGATGGTTGATGTGAAATCAATAAATCGTTTATAAATTCATAGTTGTAGGTACTTACCTATAAAAAATCATTAACTTATAAAGATATAACTTGAAATAAAACTATTAAAACGGATAAACTCGCGTATATTAACTAATTTTAACTTCATTCCGACGTTTCGAACATTTTACAGGGTTCGTGGTCTGCGGATTGCAAATATATTCGCGCTTTGTTTTTGACGACGGTCAGCGAAGGGATGAGGAAGGGAAAGTTGCAGGCATCCATAGACTACGGTAGCTGCTTAGGTACCACTAGTCTCTGCTTATAATCATAAAGAACTTACCATACGCCAGAGCTTCTACCACTCTAAATTCTTAAAGTTACGAATACGATAATATTTAACAGAGTAGGTACACAATGACATCTATAGATATCCTGGGCGCTAAAGGCACTGCAAAAACATTTAGATACCTACATACCTATTTGCCAATATAGGCAATACTATTGCCATTAAGTATTTTCTATTTTTGATTACTTTGCTAAAGCTTCAGTGTCTTAATCCTTACTAAAATCAACAAAGACTACTTATATTCACAAAATGATTGTGAAACTGTTTACGCCGAAAAGCATATTTTGTATTAATCGTAATATTCCTAGCAGACTCGGATTACCAAACCCAAGGTTACTAGTTTAAGGCTACTTACGAAATGTATATTTTGAATGTTTAAATAAGGAGCAACCGCCCGCAAACATTCCACAAAGTTATGAATAATAATTACAAATTAATAATTCACTCATTAATACATGACAGAAAAAAATCAATGCAATGTTTTTTTGTACAGTCAGCTCACCTTAACCCCAAAATAATGTTTTAACGATTCTGATCCTTGTGTTTCCGAGATAAGTTCTGAAATGTACATCACATATAGAGATTTACTAGAACGAATAGATACGACTGTTCAAATAAGACCACCATCTATACTGAAATTACTGGCATTTTTTGCTCACCTATATTTTTGATCTTTACCCATCCTCATTTAACCTAAATCACGTCTCAACTTTCATCCAATTATACCCGTCCGCGCATTATCACAAATCGCAATGCTCCAGCGCGTATTAAACACAAGTTTACAATCGACGACAGCCGTGACGCAACGCGGGCGCATCTCGACTTGACCGCTTGCGCAACCGGCCGAATGTGCGGTGCGACCCAACTAGCACAGAACACTCACTAACAGTTCTTGTACTCGTTCTCTTTTTTCTAACCCTTTATCGATATGATGATACTTATCACGACAAACTGCAATCACAGGCACGTTCCAAACAAAAGTCTAGTTTTTAAATGACCATGAACCATGTGCGTTTTTCACGCCGACACGAAGTACCAAAACAAATCGACATTTTTAACGTTTGAAGAGGTCTACTCATTACTACTACTCGATATTTTAATTAAATATGTGCATTGTGCATGTTGTTCGACAATGGCCTTATAAAGCCTAAGATCTTAAGTAATTAAGTAGTGCCTAGTATACACATAGTAATTTGTTTTAGTGGATATTAAGCAACCTTAAAAAATGTAACACCTAGTGATACATTACCTATCGCGTTTAATTTCAAAAGTTAAGAAACTAAACGTTACTAAAGTTAGGTCGGCAGTTATGAAGCGATTCACTCGAAACTACGTGGAATGTTAACCATTCGTATGAATTTTCTGTAAGGTTTTAATCTGTGTCGGTCAACGATGCCGAGATTGCCCGCTTTATGGTTCACAACGAGCCCAAGTAAGGTGCGAGGCATGCCATTCAGGCATCCAGCCATTGCATAAGAAAGAAAGTTGCGGAAGATCCTGCAAGAGGAAAATACAAACTAATATTTTGTCATTTTTATTAAGTACCTAGTGATATACACTGTGTTTCTTGAGTCACTATTACCTTGCACACAACGTATGCATGAACGGGAAATAAGAGCAGATTGACCGATGACTGAATGGATAAGTGTTTTACGAGTGAACGAGTGTACTTGGAGGGGTATGAACGATGGATCGAGGAGGAGGCTGTAAGACGAGCTAGCGAACGGACGCGGGAAATTTTACCGTAACTTGACATAAAAGTGTTTTTCTAGAATTTTATTTTGATTTAGTCTGGTTCACAAATATAGGCGAAATTTAACCGAATGGGTTCTTTTACTTAAATTCCACACCACATAATGTATATCTAAGTCATACTGAGCAACCTTTAATATGGAACCATTCCCGAAATCACGAATTATTTCGTGATTTCGGGTCGATCGTGTCGGTAATGTGAACGTCACATTATACGTGATAATTATACGTATAATGCAAAGTGGAAGTGTCAAATTGTATTTACATCCTGGATAGATTAGTACATGTATTTACTAAATGATATGCGTATTCAGTAGCTAGTATGAAAGGAAATTGGGTAACATTGTAATTTGTTTTAGTGGACAAGTATTCTGCAATCGTGAAAAATGTATCTTCGAATGTGCAGGCTTTCTACCCTGGGGCCAAGCATTAGTATATTCTTAATTAGCATCATAAATGCCAATAGGCCAATATTACGGGAACGTTTATTTATTCAATGTCTACATAATTACGATGATATAGTAATAGCTACGTATTGTTCAATACAAATTCTGAAGCACTTAGGTAGAGTATAATAAATGCTTAGAATGATAAGACTAAGATAAGATTCATTTTAAGCATCCTATACGAATCCAAATTAAGAACTACTAAAGGTGCGTTCAAGCCAAAAGAGCATTCACTGTTCCATCCCCCGTTCTACGAAATCAACCAATCACGTTTTGTGTAACGATCGAATTTCGTAGAGAATGCACCTTTACACAGAGTAGTTCTTAATTCGTAATATATAAGACAAAATTACAGGAGGTTGAAAATGGCCTGAATGCCTTCGAGAAAACGATGATACGGCCGTTCTTTTGTCTTGCTCGACTTGGCGTGGGCACTGCGGTGCCCCCAGATACGGCTTAACACCCCTGCTAGACCCCTGTTAGAAGAAGACATAAGACAACACAAGTAGTATTTTAAGACCAATATACATTTAGATAACTTAAATCAGAATTATTACTTTATTGTAAGTAATTGCAACACACTCGAGTTAAACGCTCGTTGACAGGGAAGTACTTACTTTCAAAAGAAGATATCGCGTTGTTATATTATGTCATAACAATGTTTAGGGTCTGTACGGAAAGTGAATGCGTTTGGCAGCAAGTAACGGCCATACATCTCAAGTGCCTTTACCTACTCTCCGTACAAACTCTACAGCCAGATTGCTGCACAGTAAATTTAAGAAATTTTTTGCGGGGTCATAATTAAGAGTACGTAATAGGGTGGGTCACTGATGTATGAAGAAAAAAAAAGTATTTGTTTTTTACTAGGAACAGTTGTCAATAGTTCCGTAATTAGGTCGACAAAGAGTGTGCAAAATTATTTGGCCATCGGAATTAATTTTCTGCCTCCGGATCTAATTAAAAGATTTCATAGAAACTTCAGTACATTTTGTACTGACCACAGTTGATATCTATGGTTTTACTTTTTATTGCAACTTGAGCTATGTTTGAGTATTGTGTTTACCTGGAAATAGCTTTTCTATAGTTATGGAGCCAAAAGAGACGAAAAAAAAGTCGAAAATAATAACTTTTTTTTTGAAGTTCCATACATTTTAAGAAAATTACTAATCAAATCCGGAGGCAGAAAAACTTAAATTAAAAATATAATAAAAATAAGAGTGATAATTAAATATCAATTGGCACCGTTTTGTAACTATTATCTTCAGAAAATCGAAATTTTTGAAAAATGACCCACCCTAGTACGTAATCAAAAAAACCTCTACATAAATGACTACACTTATGAATCCTAATGCCGCATTTTATTCACCGCTGGTAATACTTAATTTACATACTGTAGATATAACATCCATATTTAGATTACGTTATATCTCAAAATTAAACCTAAGTTTACTACTCTAATATATCATACCAATCGATATATCATACGTGGGGAAGAAAGACACAAACAGAATACAGTGTGTGGTCTTTAACACGGGAGAAAAATGAAATGAGTGACTCCTTAGACTATCAGCAATAATCCTGTAAAGGTCCCGGTGTTTCAAAGTGGTTAAGTTCGGAGATATTGTCATTCAAAGCTATGGACCTTTAGTACTGGATCTTGGCATCACGATGTCGTAGCTTGTCAGTCGCAAGACATCTTGATAGTATACCAGGTAGGAAGTCATAACAATAATTTTGTTTGCATTTTTACACTAATTTGATACGGTTTTAAAAAAAAATTGTACATTTTTCAATGATTCAAAAATGATAAGTTATTGATAACTTTTAATTCAAGTAAATGAACCCATAATAATGAAAAATACATGAACAAAAAATTACAATTTTTTTTTTTAAATTACAATATGTGGAAATTATTGTTGATCAGCTTATTAATGCACCGTTTAAATTTTCACCCCGGTTGTAGGCCACACACTGTAGATGACAGCCTACTCCACGGCTATGTTCGATTTAGGCACTGGTCTCACCGCGAGCTACTAAGCTATGAACTATCGGCTATAAACACGAGCACCCCCGTGTAAATAAAAGAGATACGGCGATACTCGCCCGGCGGTGATAGCTGATAGCTGGGCGAGTATCGCCGTGTCTATTTTATTTACACGGGAGTGCGTATCTTTTGTTCGTGTTTATAGCCGATAGTTCATAGCTTAGTAGTTCGCTGTGAGACCAGTGCCTTACTTTATAAGGTCATGGCATAGCAGGTCGTAGGTCGTAGCTCATCAGTGCGCACACGCAATCGTCGGTCACTGGGCCGATTATTGTTACATAACGTAATTTCGAATTAATTGCGACTACAATTACCCCCGAGCGAGAAGAGTGCTGACTCATTGTGATTTGCTGACAAGTAAAAGTGAATCTTAATTTGGTAGCGAAGCTTTTCGTTAGGAATAAATTACGTTTCGATAAACGCAAAATCAGACCGGAATTATTCTTCTATTATTCTGTTGAATAGATATAACATCATCAACAGTGATTTTTACAGGTACTTTTTTACCTGACGTGAATTATAAAACCAGGTTTCTTTATTTTAATATTATTTAAATATCATGTTTTAGTTATATTGAAAGCTTAATAAGTAGGTTTTTCAGTATAATTATTATGTGCATGTAGACTTAACAAGGATATTTATTAGTAGGTAACTACCAACCATTATATTCGTATTCATGACTGAATTTAAGCTCCTATTTAGTTTTTGTTTACAAGTTTCTTTATTTCAAAATTATTATAATGAGGCGATTTTCTTACATTAATTAAGCATACACCTTACTTAGTACCAATAAAGCCTAATACAGAGTACCTATTTCTAAAGACGGGTATACTTAGTAGTCATCTATTAGGCAAACTACTTCGTTAGTGGACGGCAGGTCGACGACAGTGTGATTAATGACAAACATAGTTTACTCGATATTTATACAAATCTGTTGAACATAATGAACATACAATTTATCAGAACATACACGCATTCAATTGACATTGTTTATTTGTATTATTACTTCAGTCATGCTAATCATTATATTGAATAATTGACTTCGGTATTCAAATTATTGTATAGTTTACCAACGTAGACGTAACGTACTTAAGCGACCAACTGACATTTACACAATTTTTTAATACATAATATATGGATTCAATAATTTAGTTTTGATTACAATGTTGAGGTTGTGACACATTTTCCTTAGTATCAATCTGGGTTACCAAGATTGATTAAGTATCAAGTAGACGTGTGCGCCGCGCCGGCGTCACGCCGCCGCCGACCTTTTTCGCCACGCCGCCGCCGCCGACTAATGGTCGGCGTGAAATCGGCGTGGCCTTGACTGAATAACAGACTTATTTCTTATGTGTTAAATACTGAGCTTCGTATTTGCTTTATGTATTTACATAATGCTCTTATACAGGAAATAAAATATCAGCCTATCGAGTGTCATCACTCATTACACGTAGATAGTTAGGCTCGACGACATCCAGCCTCCCGAACAAGCCGGTACGGTTTTTGCACAAGCAACGTCAGGTTATACAGAAGACCAAGAGGTATAACATGCCCCTCTGGTTACCGTTCGTGGCCTATGAAGCATTTGAATCGATCGAGACGTTTATGAATAAGGGATTACCCTCTTATTCATAAACAAATACTATACATTATTTCCAACGGTAGGTACCAAGTAGACTTTTCCTCCTTGCACCGATACCGCAATGCCGGGGGTCGTGATTATCAAGTCATCAATTTCTCTTTTACGATATTTCGCCAACGGCCCCGATCTTTGGCAGCGTGGACCGCTTCAGCAACCTGAATGTTGAGTGTGGTGCGGATTTGGTCCGTCCAGTGCATGGGGCTCGGTCATTTCCTTTCAAACTTTCCTGAGACAATAAGTTTTTGCAGGTCTTCCATGTTTGTGGGCTATGTGTCCAAAGAACAGGTAACCAACAAACACTAGAACAAGTAAGCCAAGTAGACTACCGGTACTTATATTGTAGCGTCCAGTTCGTCTCCAAGGCCGGTAGTCGAAACCCATACCATTGCAGTATGTCAAAACTGTTTTTGGTTGCTTTGGGAGATGTCTTCAAGATTTTGGTCTGGAAAGGACTTTGTCATCAACATCAATAGACAGTATATCAGTTTTACTACCCGCGTTCGGTTTGCCGACTATAAAGTAATAAAATAAAGTAATTATAGTTGAAATCTTGGAGAACTTGAGCACTATACTCATTGATGTAGAGCCCCTGAATGCGTTGGGCTTAAGATACAACGAAGATCAACGAAGACCATATCAAATATCTAGTCTTTGTGATACAAACTCCAGGCAAGATCTAAGCTCAAAGACGACGAACATGTGTACCGGGGACAGACAACTAGTCCAGTTGGGTGGATCTAAATTTGAGAAAAAGGTCAATAGTAATGTAGTGCCGGACAGCACAATAAGTATCTTCTCATTCAATATCCCGCAGTATATTTCAAAACGAAATTCTTCGACCAAGTGTTACTTATGACTATAAAACGTGGTAGGTAACTAATAACTATGGTCTTAGTAAAAAGATCACACAATGAGCTATTTAATCGATGGAAAGAGGAGTTCCCTACAAGATTGAAATAGGAATGTTGAGAGCCGTTGAATAAATGAAAGCACCAACGTAGCTCAAAAAATGTGTGACCTGAAGTGGCAGTGGGCTAGACATTAAATGCAGGTGTCCTACGCAGCATGGCCATGCATGAAGCCCCTCTGTGGGAAGATGCACTCACCACGCAGAACAAGGCCCTTTTCAGGAGACCTCAGAGAGCTATCACGGTTAGGGCAGTGCGGGCCTATCGCACAGTCTCTTGGGCTGCAGCGACAACTTTGGCGGCGGATCCCCCTTGGGAACTTCAAGCCAAAGTCCTTGCCGAAGTATACCGCTACAAAACAAGGCAGAAGGAAGATGGCCAAACCCCAAGCCATCAAGAGGCGGAGCGTGTCCGGGATCTAGCGCAGAATCGCATGTTTCTCCAATGGGACGTGGACCTGGGGACATTGGCTTACGGCGTGCTAACCATAGAAGCCATTCGTCCTCACTTAGATCGCTGGATGAAGCGGCGCCACGGGGCAGATACTGTCTGGCCATGGGTCCTTCGGCAGATATCTGCACAGGATTAGACGAGAAGAGTCAACAAAATGCCATGAGTGTGGCGCACAAGAAGACTCAGTGCGCCATACTTTAGAAGACTGCCCTGCCTGAGAGCCTAACCGGTCAACTTTAAGGCAGATTATAGGAGCTGATCTCTCACTGCCGAGCATCGTAAACGCGATTTTCGACAGCGAGAGAAGCTGGAAAGCCGTAACCACCTTCTGCGATGATACCATTTCGCAGAAGGAGGCCTCGGAGCGGGAGAGAGAAAATGATCCTGCAGCACGCCCGCTCCGTCGACGCAGGCTTGGAGGTCGGCGCAGACGGTACGCACATCTGCCATCTTCGCCCTAGCACACCAATATAGCCCTATAAAAGGTCATTGGACCGGGGGCACTAACTATTTGATGTCCCATTGGGGCTGCAGCTCGACTGCCCGCTGGATACGCAGTAGAATGGCACTCGTTGGGTTTTTATACGGTAGTGGAGGTCAATGCCCCGTAGTCCGTCATACCTGTCTTACGACAGGATGCGTAAAAGCATTTTACCAACGTAAAAAAAAAGTGGGCTGGACATTAATTATTGCCTGCAAAATTACCGTTGGGGCAAGCGATTTCTTAAAGGCAAGCATAAACTTGTCGAAGGAAGGCTCCTAATATGATGGACCGATGACCTGGCAAAGATAGGTGGAATCCATTGGATGTGGGCTGCGCACTATTTATCCTTATAACATGCTATGATAGGGGTTTGGGGACCTAATGTCCATCGGCAGATAATACGTAGGTATTATTACTATCATCATAATATTAATAATATAACGAAGATAATAGAGTTAGTCCAAGCCCAGTTATTGTTGGAAATACATATCATGTTAAGGCTTGTCCACGAAGTAACGTAGATGTTGCCGTATAATTCATTCTCTTCTCGGACGCTGTGGTTGATATTTATATGAATTTCTCCATAATTATGGACTTTTATTTAAACTTCTGAATTTTAGCAGTGTTTCTTTTTATTTTACAATTTTGGGTCATTTAGTTTCCCAATGGGTCTTAACTTAACTAAATTACAATATCGATACTATAATAAACTGTGAATCTCGTGTCTACAATTTTAATTAACTATTTCAAGTCTAACATTGTTGAAATCGTCTCGGAATATCGCACTTTTGCATTAAGGCTTATCTGAAGTTATTTTGATTTTGACGACTTTTAAGCGAATACTTTTGGATATTGGATTGTTAAACATAAAACAGAAGAACCAATTTACGGTCCCATGGCTGTTAGAACTACATGGGACTATTGTGTAACAGTGGAGACTGATTTTACAATGGCTACTTTACTCGTATTTCGTGGACAAGCTTTAGAACATAATGGGAAGAGAAAACTGTTATCTATTGATCAGATGGTGGTGAAGGTGGCCATTGGTGGTGTTTATTGCACATTTATATTGTATTTATCTCAATTATAATAAAGAATACGATCGAATTCCGCTTTTATATTCACGTGACCTTCACGCCGATTTCACGCCGAAATCACGCCGCCGCCGCCGACTTTTCGGCAAACGCCGCCGCCGACCATTTTGACATCGGCGCACACGTCTAGTATCAAGATGTTTAATTGGTAATAGACGTTTTGTCAAATATTCACTCTATATTACAACACAATATCGTAAAATACAACATTTAAGGCCTTAACCGCTAATAAAACTTTACGACCAGTCACTTCGTGATGAGAATTTCATTACAGGCATTTCAATTACATATCCATAGGCATGCGAACCTACATCAGCTGTTTTATTGGAGACCTAGTGTACCATAAAATAAATTAGGATAGAACGTGCCTATAATTAAAGCTATATTAATCAAAATATGGTAAATTCAACTAGTAACACTTTTAAAAAACAATACAAGTACCTCAACTGATAGGCATTATTTGGCTAATGAAACATAAATAATGCTGATACTTTGTCTAGCGTAATAAAAATTGCATACACGTACCTATACTATTGCACAATACACATATCGCTTACATGCTACCCGATATTTATAGACCTACCTACATTAATCACCGATTTGCAAGCTCAATAGTGTCTCCACATACTAGTCGTTAAACAAAGATAAGTGGCCGTCACTAAACCTAATGGGCCTGTTACCAGCATGATTGGTACCTACGAGCTTAGGTAAAGCTCCAAGCTTACGACACCAAAATATAGACAGTCTCGGCAGCAGGTGCTCTACTTATACTCGCTTAAGAACACACACACGTTGCGAAGCGATTTTGAAACCTATACTTGTGTATATACCTATAGACATATAAACTGATCTAGATTCTAGACGCGTGCGGGGTAAAAAGTTGCTTGCATTTATTTACTGACCCACGGTACGAGTACCTAGCAAGAATAGCCTCTATGCCGACGCAAAAAGAACTTGAACTCATTACGATTGAAACCTTTAAGCGAGCTTGATTTGAGCCACTAGCAATAAATGTTTTATTTTGACATTTTGGCCAGTGCCAGGTGTCAGTGTAACATTACAAAAGTTGATTTTAATTGGAATAAAAAACGCAGTTGTCGCTGTAAACTGTCATTGCTGAATGGTTAAGTTTATTTATTTTAAGTGCAAGCATTCAAGCGTTACTTTACTTTAGTCCTATCGTAATTCATAATTTATTTCACTAATAGTATCTATATTAACTTACAAATAAAATTATTTACAAATGTAAGTAAAATTATAATCCTCGTAATAGTAATTAAAAAAAAACCGTGTATTAAATTTTGTCGCTTTTGCCAATGCCAAGCGACAGAATTATAAGGTAAAACGAAATTCAGAGAGATTATAATTTGATTTTTTTCAGCTAAGATTCGTTCTATTTTCATATCAAGATTTACAACGCAATTTACTGAGTAGGTGAGTCGTATTTTTACAACTCTTTGAATATACTTTACGATTCGTTTGTTAGTGAATGCAACTTCATGTTAATAAATTAAATTGTTTGGTAGATACAAAAACCATACCGCCTACCTGTTTTATCCGTTCTCTATGCAATGTCGCGACATAAATTGCGTAAAACATTCTTACGATTCTGATATAATCACTTTATCAGCAATCGAATGCCTTTTGTAAGTTATAGCTAAAAATAAACAACTTTTTAATAAATACTCGTTTGTATAAGCACAAAAACAGTATCGTTGTAGTGTCTATTTTTTATATTAATTTATTAAAGGGTTTTATCAAGGTTGATAAATCCTTATTACAATTTTTTTTTATAATCATCGTTGTTTATTTTTATGATTCAAAATAGCAGTTTAAAGTTTTCAGTAATCGTTTTAGCAATCGTAAGATAACAAAAATTGCAATAACATCTCCTTAGTAATTTACCTATGTAGTACCTACTTATATAAAACCTACACAACGTACAGTCGACGTCAAAGATATCGTTACGGTTCAGGGTGCTTAGACAAGTTGCCAATCGCTAGCGCTTCATCGTCAGTCGTAAGCGAAAGGCAGCTAACTGTCTTTGTCGCACTAATTATGAAAGAGTGGCAGAGAGGGAAAACTACGATACGCTACTAAGCGCTAGCGATTGGCAACTTGGCTAAGCATCTAGGTGCCAAAAATATATTTAGACGACTTTATTGCCTTGACATTAAGGTCGTGTAAATATATTTTTGGCGCCTAAACCGTAACGATATCTTTGACGTCGACGTACAAAAAGCAAGGAAAGTGCGATCGCTTAAATTTTTGATTAAATGATCTTTGTTTTGTTATAATAGGCATGATGACTGGCAAGTCAAATCAGCATCTTTTTTCGAACTGTCAAAACGATCACCGCTATGGAATTTTATATGAAATACTCAAAAGTGACGTCACGTTTGAGTACTGCCAAATGACTTACTGTTTTAAGTTCTTTTCAATTTATTAAATAGAAGTTCTGTACAAAAATTACTTCAATCTACATCTTAGTAATAATATCTTCGTGTATTATGTCGTGCATAATGTTAAATAATTTATTTTAACTACAGTCATCATCCCTATTACTTCAAAAACCGATTTAATTATTTACGATCCTTTATTCCTCATTCTGATTGTTCCAGGGCCCTTGTGCTAGCACTATGGTGCGCACACGCATCTGCGCTGACGCCGCTGTCGGCCGCGGCGGACGACAACGAGTGCGCGCTGTACCTGGCCGGGCCGGGCCGGACCTCCGCCTTCGACTACAGCCTCAATCTGCTGCGTGGCAACTTGTGAGTCCTTTGTTGTCTTTATGTCTAGCACCAGGGTTTTTTTAGGTCCGTAGCCAAAATGGCAAAAACGGAACCCTTATAGATTCGTCATGTCCGTCTGTCCGTCTGTCACAACCGATTTACTCGGAAACTATATATGCTACAGTAATGAAATTTGGTAAGAATATCTGTTGTATAAACTGCTACAGAATTATGATACTAATTTATAAAAAAAATATTGGGGTTGGGGCCCTCCATACATGTAACTGAGGGATATATTTTTTTTAGATGTATATAAGCGTGTGGGATAGTAATAGAAAGGTCTTTGAAAATGATATAAAGCTTTATACATCACATTTTTATTTAAGCGAAACGTTTTCGAGATATCAGCTCTCAAAGTCTGAAAAATGTGTCCCCCCCTCTATTTTTTAAACGACGTGGCATAAACTCTATCAACGATGTTTGGTTTGATTAAGTTATCTTTTATAGTTTTTGAGATAGGTTGATTTAACTGTATTTATGAAATAAAACTATGAAAACGGATAAACTCGCGTATATTAACTAATTTTTTCTACTCCTGACCTTTTTTTTGCTAGTTACATAGCTAAGCACACTATTGTAAAGATATACATAATTACATCTGTCAAAAGTCTATAGTCTATTTCTCAAAAACGCACTCTCAGCCGGTAACGTAATGTCGCATCGTTGTTCGGAAAGAGAAGGCAATCGAGATATATGGGCGTCTCTCGCTGCCAGACGTCGTAACTTTCCGAACAGACTCAAAAACGTACTGCGGTCTGCCACAGACTGCCACATCACAACCATGATGGACGCCATATTGGATTTGTTCCCATCTTCGAGTTTTTACACTGCTACCAACATTAGTACGAGATTATTTATTACAATAATTACAATTATTAACTAAATAATTAGAAAATAGAATAAAAATTAGTTTTTTCAATTATTTTAATTTGATATATTATATGTTTGTACTAATACCTAATTTCATATCATGCAAAAGTATTTTTGTCACAGGCAAATAAGCACGATTTTAAAAGCAAAGTTATCCATAGACAATGACAGCTGTATTAAAAAAAAACCTTCCCGCTTTCCGCTAGCAGTTGAAAGTCCTGCCGCGAACTTCGACATTGAGTTTCGATCATTTGTCTCTGTCACTTGAACAAAATTATTATTAGAGTAACAGAGACGGATACTCGACTTTTGCGAATTTCGAAGTTCGTGGACGGCCCCCAGTTCAGTAAAGCGCTCGGTTTGATTTGAATCGATTTGCATTAAAGTTTGTGCAGTGCCTAAAATCTATCTAAAATATGAGTTTTTCATCATTAATTTGTTCTGCTCTTCTTGTGAATGCAGGTAGGGATGAGCTATGAATGTTATATTAGTTATACAAACTATGTGCTTATTGGTGACAACTGTGTACGTGTGTGGCACTCAGTAATATAGGATATTTTATGAGTTCTGTGTATGCTAGGCCTCTTAGTCGTAGAAAAAGTATAGTATGCAACGTTGTATTACTAGTTCAAAAAATGCTCGCGACGTCCTTAATTGCGATACTCGCCCTTCGGGCTCGTATCGCAACTCACGCCGCTCGCACTTTTTGACCCTCCTAATACCACTATTGCATAAAATACTATTAACTTCATTCCGACGTTTCGAACACTTTACAGGGTTTGTGGTCTGCGGATGACTCTGGATGGTCTCGTTTTCATAGTTTTATTTCATGAGTAATCCTCGCGGTAACCGAAGAAAAAATTAACTGTATTTTTTAACGATAAATTGATAATGTTAAGGAGCACTTCGCGCGCGAGTCCGATTCGCACTTGGCCGGTTTTTTATTTCTAGTACTGCACTTAACGAGGCCGTGCCGCACATCCGTCTTTGACTACAACCTCAATCTGCTGCGTGGCATTTTAGGAGACCTATGTGTCCTTCATTGTCTTGTAGCAGGGCAGGGACTTGTCTAGTACTGTTTCAGTCTGCAGCGTAGTAACTTGTGAGTACTGCCTGAAATGCGAAGTTTCTTTCTAACGAGTGGAGTTGATGAGACATTTTTGCGTGTACAAGATTACGCCTGGTTACAAATATTTCTTTACGATAGGTGATTTTCACAAAGCGGGTCCAGTACAGACAACCGACACTGTCCCCCAATTTAGGAACGATAATTCCATTGTTGTGCCACATATAGGTATGTTCATTAGCCATTACACACGCAATAAAAATTGTATTAAGTACCTAAACGAATTGTTTAGTCTTAAATATGTGGCAAAATATACATATAAATGTGGTACATGTACTACTAGATCAAATAGATGATCACTTCGAGAGGACACTAGCAATTAGGACTTTATGTTTATTTTATTAAATACCTACATATCGATTATACAAGCAGCTAAATCGTATACATAGGGATTTTAATCTGCTAAACACATTTAATAGCACTTCCTTAATGTCAGTAATTGCCGTCGATGATGTATTATATAATAGATGGTTAGGCTTGTGCAATGTACCTAAATTATAACTGAGAGGCTGCAATTCTAGCCCGCTTAGTCATAACACAAGAATATTCGTACATACGTAATAAGACCTTTAACAAATGCTACACTTTTGCGAGTGTCGAAAATTGCATAACCCTGCACTACAATATTGCTAACGATATTAAAAGAGCACTTGTAATATAAAATAGATGCGACAGACAGTCAGTCGGCGTGATCCGAAAATTAAAAGGGCACCAGGAACGTAGACGACCTTCCTTTGTTTATGTATGACGTGTTATTTAAATTAAACATGAAACTGTAGATGAACAGTATTGATAAAAGTGAACCGTCAAAACATGTAAGTTACTCGTCTCGAGTAATTCGAATGACTTGAACTGAATCAAACGAACTTGAACGTATACTTGCCTTTTAGATCGCTTATCATATCACGATTGATCTAAATATGAATTGACTAACCAACTAGCTGTCAATATAACAATAGTGAACATGCAAATTTATTGTAACAATACCTAGTGTTAACGTAAGCCTTGTAACTAGTTCTGGTAGCTCGACCAGCGTGTCAACAAGGCAAAACATGTTCTTGTCTGGCGACCACTTTTATATCTTACTCAGTGCCTAAAACACAAGTGAAAAACCATGGACACGTCTCTCAAAAGCTAGTAGGGGAGATTGGGATTTAATGAAACAGGGGTAAGAAGTGACACTTTCATTTTTTACAAAGTTGATGAAGACATTTTTACAAAATTTTAAAGTTTACGCGCGCGCTTTTTGATAAATACCTATACAATTTTTTTCCTACAATTTGATACTGAATATAAACTTATATTTTTTAACAGTCCAATACTATAAGCTTTAGATAGCGCACCTACTTTCAAAGGTTATTATAATTTTACAACGTGTTATAACTACTTAAGTACCTACATATATAAATTTCCGAGGGAATTAACTTATGATCATTATGCAAAGCTCCTCCGTTTCGAGAACAGTGGATTTGTGTGGGCTCGACTACGACGCTTACCGTTGGGTGCAATGTCACCTGCGCCGGAGCGGGTTCTTTCTCCGCGGTTGCGTCACGCCGATGCGCGCGCACTTGACACACTTACCTGGCACCGTTTGCTTTCAAAGCTTTACTTGCACCAGATAGATTTATAGCCTTTTTAAGTTATGTTCGTTTCCAAATAAAAACGTTATTAGACTGGGTGGTTTGAGCTTCGAGTGATGTACAAAAATAAAAGTGTTCTTTTTAAAACGAATGATATTTAAGGTAGCAATTAATTTCAGTCCACCACTGGACATAGGCCTCCCTATTACCCATGCGTAATAACACATTAGCAGACCCATAATCGATCGCCAAGCTTCAATAAATTTTGTTATTACTTTCTTATAATAACTTCTATGAAATTATCTTCTAGTAACCCCTAATTGGTTTTGCATCTAAACGTATTACTCATATTATAGATAAACCTACTAACAAACATACATTATATTTGGTCGCTGTAAAATCGAAATCATAGGCGAAAAATATAGCTGAAACAATTCGAAATCATGCGAAACTAAAGCAATTACATGCACCTTAAACTGTAAAAAGACTTTTGTTTCAATCTCTCATCTCAATTCGTTCCAAATTATCTCAAACAACATCAAAGGCGCGGTGGCTTTGTTTTCTGTGACGTAATTTGGGTAACTGTTGTGAACGAGTCCTAGCGGTCAAGCAATTTTGAACTTTATAAATCAAAATAGAGCACATTTTCTCGCAGCAAATGTTTGGATTATCAGCGGCCCTACCGCGAACATCGAAATCCGCAAACTTCGAGGATTTGTCTCTCCCACTGTAATGACACCTTCGTTGGAGTGACACAGAAAAGTCCTCGAAATTTACGAATTTTGATCGTCGCGGTAGTAGACGCCAGACGGATTACTAACGCTGAAGGGTGTGCAAACTTAGAATATCGTAAAGTTCGAGCAACTGTTTCTGTCACGCCAATGATACGTTCGTTTGAGTAAGAGAGACAAATGTACCTACGTGATATTCGAACTTCGAAATTCGCGGTAGGTCGTCTGCGGATGTTGTAATGCAAGTAGTGTATCAACAATTGCTTTCATCTCGGTCTCACGCATCATATTAGGCAACTTGAACGCTCACTTTCAAAATCCTTTCGCTAACGCTTAGGTTAACTGTTTATGTTATGGGGTTAGGTTAGTTAAGTACGAATTTTATTATGAGTTATACATCATCGGTAGAATCACTTTAATGTAAAATATAAACCTAAGTGGAAATGTTGTGTACGTATTATAGTGAAGATCGAAATTGAACGTAGGTTAATATAAATACAAATAACATGCAAGGGAAAAGTATGTGACTGATGAACGACACAATCGACTCATACCATTTCCACTTCAAATTAGCACATCTCTGGTTGATCGGGGTTAAACTAAATTGTACGAAGTCAAGAGATGTGACATTTTTTTCATATCGATTATATTTTCTTATCTCTCGTCAACTCTAACCTCCCACAGTCATGTAACGATCGGGGTAAAGGTAAAGAGGTCATGTAAGTTCAACTTATTGTATCAACAGTTCGCACCTCGGCGTTAAATGGCACTGAATTCAGACAAATTGAAAAAGTCGTTCGTCATTTTCTGTGAGTCATACATACCACCTTTAAAGTTAAGTGTCAGTCGTATCATATGTTATAATAAATAAATGCAAAAGTTGTTTTATGACACCTAGTTACATGGAATATACCTAAGCGGAAGCATCTTTCTAATAAAAGGACTAACAAATAGACTTTCGCTTCTACAAGCTTTCTTTAAACAGGTTTCTGGTCAGTCTACACCAACTATCTAGGCATTGTAGGTACAATTGTATTGATTATAATTATTATATAGTTAATGTTATAGTAGTATGAGACGCTAACCAAGTTAATCATAAGAAATAAATAAACAATATTATTAGTCACTGTGCTTACCTGACTTCCATTCGATTTGAAAGCTCTAGGAAGACAGTGTAGAAAATAAGGGTCACCTTTAGCTACGCCAAAGCCACAGTCACTGCATGGTTTATTTGCTCGGCAAACTTCTTAGAGTTAACAGCTTCTTGCAAATCACGCCATATTTACACGATACAAACATTCCCTGCAGTATGCTAACTATACAGTCTCACAATTTATTTTCCTTTAATAAAGAAGGCTACTCGCTTTATTCTGACTAAGCGACTGCATTCATTTAGTATGACAATAGGTTACAATAGGTACAATATTTTATTAGAATTGCAAAATTTAACAACAACAACGTACCGAAACACGTACGTGTCGTACGTTCTAAAATAAAATATAAGAGAAGATCTTCGAGATTGAAGTTGTATTTGGTATTTCAATTCCTCCGTGAAATTATAATTATAATTGTAGGTATATTTAGTACCTGCCCGCCTATTGAGTTTAGATTATTAGAACTTTGAAAAAAGTCAATATACTGTAAATAAATAGTACTAGTATTTGTGTCATGGCGGGTCACATGCTGTTCTCGAATGTGTGTAACGGTCTCCGGACATTAACGCGCTGACATTCTTGTGGAGTTTGACCAGCAAACACTAGAACAGCGGTCATTGTTGCTCTAGGGATAATGGAAAATATCAACAACCTACTCATTTGTAGTGTGAAACAAATAGTAAAGCAGGCTATCTAAACTTGATCTGAGCAGAAAAGTGCTGAGTCAGTAGTGTATCTAACCTAACCGCATGAACTAATTTAGACAAAAAATTAATAAAAAAATTAGATGATAAAACCGTATTGTAATGAGATGGATATACGACCCACTGGGGTTTTGTTAAGTTTTTTTAATCTACCATAACCTAATAATAATATATGATAAACATATTATAGTAAACGTTCGTTCGTTGTTCTGTATTAATAAATACCGATTACAGAGATCATAACACTATTATATCCCCGTGAGGTCCTCCAGTAATAGTGCATGCATCATATTATTTCTGTTGAATATAGATTCCAAATTAGAAGCAAAATAACTAAATATTTTGCTATAGGAGCCGACATTAAGTTGTCACGTTATCCTAATAGATCATGTTATTTAGGTGTAATTTCAATAATTGTTTCTTTTTAATCGTGATTTTATAATACTGAACTTCTTCCTTTTCATGACGCTCTAAGGTCAGTATGAGTGCTAGACAATGCCCTTCGGTACGTAAAGTAAATTATCAAAAAAATGCATTGCGTCTCACTTTCTACTTAGTTAAAAAAATACGTTGTAGTACTATTTAGTTTACAATTCAAATTTAATATGACACGGAAATTACAGGTTAGTTCTAGATGTCGTAACGAGTGTCGTTAGTTAGTTACGGAGTCGAGGATCCCACGCTGCTGCCGGAAGCCCCGTGTTGCCGTAAAAATTATATTATATTCACGCCTTTAGTACCGCTCTAATAGTATTGATTTATTAATGTAATATTCATTTTATAACAATCCGAAAATACTGCGATCGAAACTATCAATCAGTCGCGGCCATTGGATAGATTTTTCTAATTCCACTGCTTCATGCAAATGACATAGGGATTAGGGAGACTTACAGCAAAGTTTTTTTATTAATGAGGAATAAAATATAGTAAGTAAACACATTATAGAAAAGCTACTCTAAGGTACATTATTTTTTATAATTCAGATCTTGATTCTGACTCGAATGAGCCCAAATACATCCGTACCTGGAAGAATCAGGTTTTCGGGATTTTATTGGAAAATTCCCACCTAATATTTTATACGACGCCCTTGGCCGCGTACTGCACTCTTTACAGGGAGAACAACTCGCTTTCTCATCAAAACAAGGTGTAAATGTGTAATGTATTGTATTACCCACGGACGGTAATATATACTATAACATCACCCTTGGCCGGCAGTTATATTCCCTAGGACTATAATTTGTAATTCGAAATTAATTTTTTTATTTTTCTTTTTGATAAAAGGTAAACATTTCTTCAAACAGTATGTAAAATATATATAGTGTGATCACCCTACGAGGATACAAGATTATGTGTCCAATTACAATTACCGTAAGTTTATACCCCGGGTAAGATTAAATTGCCCATGTGATTGACATATTTTGAAACCTCAGTGTTTTTGATACTTCCCTGTCAGTTATATCTCGTGTATCTGACGGTGGCCTAGATACACCTGTGACAGTAAATCTTACGCAACGGTTAGTAGTTAAGATGTTTGGAGGATATTTACTTGTCATCGATATCACGACTATCAAATGAATGACAGGCATACACTCCTCTCTGAAGATTGCTCGTATGTTGAATGAAAGTCGAAGCAAGCTCGAGAGATTTTAAAGTATGTATGTTTTTTACTGTTGGGATTCATGTACAGTCGACGTCAAAAATGTCATTACGGATTTTGAGAAAAATAAAAAATAAAATAAAAAATCAAATTAAGCACGTGTATCCGGTGTATCGAACGACGTTTTTCATTACGTCCTCCGAAGTTTCAATCTGACAAAAAATAAACTCGCACTAACGCGTAAAAAGCACCATATTTTTGTGCAGACTAAAAATAAATGTAATAAATGAGAAAAGTTGACATTCTGTTAACATATTATCTAACCTGAAATCGATACGAACCCGAAAGGAAATCGATTCACGTACTTTTGTCGTCCTTGCCACGATTACAATACTTAAAGCCCAAAAAAGTATGCGAATACATTTTCTTAGGTAATACTAATTTTAATAACTACTTAACTTTTACTGATTATGACTTACCTACTATCGAAGTTAAGTTCCAGTATAAGATTGTATTTTCATTCCAGCGGCCCTACCGCGAACACCGAAGTTCGTAAATTTCGGAGATTTTTCTTTGTCACTGTAATGACGCCTTCATTGGAGTGACAGAGACAAATTCACGAAATTTACGAATTTCGGTGTTCGAGGTAGTAGGCCTGATCTTGTGTTCAGTAAAGGTGCATTCAGACCAAACGAGCATTCGATATTCTAACCCCCTACTCTACGAAATTCGATCGTTACACAAAACGTGTTTCGTTGATTTCGTAGAGTGGGGGATAGAATAGCGAATGCTCGTTTGGTCTGAATGCACAGAATCTGAATGTTCATATACTTTGTCTAGCAACCGCTGTCAGTAGAAAAAGGTGGAAATTTCAAAAAAATTTGGCTAGAAGAGTTGATTTCCTATAGAATTTTATTTTTTACTGATAGCTTTGTCACCTTTTTTACTGATAGCGGTTGTTATACAGAGTATAGGTAATACGTAGATACATCTAATGTGCATCCATCAAACGACTGAGTAAATATATCATCATCATCATCATCATCAGCCTATCGCAGTCCACTGCTGGACATACGCCTCCCCAATTTCACGCCACCGTTCTCGATCTTCGGCTGCTCGCATCCAGCTCCTGCCAGCCATCCTGCGCAAATCGTCGCTCCACCTTGCCTGAGGGCGTCCTACACTACGCTTGCCGAGACGCGGTCTCCACTCAAGAACTCGTTTACCCCAACGGTTGTCGGCTCTACGGCTAATATGGCCAGCCCACTGCCACTTCAGCTTGCTAATACGGTGGGCTATGTCGATCACTTTGGTTCTCTGCCGGATAACCTCATTTCTGATTCGATCCCGCAGAGAGACGCCGAGCATAGCCCTTTCCATAGCTCGCTGAGCGACCTTGAACTTGTGGACCAGCCGTACCGTCAGTGTCCACGTTTCGGCTCCGTACGTCATGACGGGTAGGACGCACTGATTGAAGACTTTTGTCTCCAGACACTGTGGGATCGACGATGTGAAGATTCGACGTAGCTTCCCAAATGCTGCCCAACGTAGCTGAATTCTTCTATTCACCTCATTCTCGAAGTTGTTTCTACCCATCTGCAATGTTTTGCCGAGGTATACATATCTTTGAACAACTTCGAGAACGGTGCCGTGTACTGCGATCGGTAGTACATGTTCATTGAACATAACCTTGGTTTTGTCCAAGTTCATCCGTAAGCCGATGCGTATAGAAGAGTCAGCCAGGTCGTTCAGCATCTGTTGTAGGTCCTGCAGCGTTTCTGCTACGATGACGATATCATCAGCGAATCGCAAGTGAGAGATGTACTCGCCATTAATGTTGATGCCACGCCCTTTCCAGCTCAGCGTCTTAAACATATCCTCCATTGCATTTGAGAACAATTTCGGGGAGATCACGTCCCCTTGTCTCACGCCTCTATGCAATGGTATAGGATTTGTTTGCTGATTCTGTACTTGGACGGACATGGTGGCGGCCTCGTATAGACATCTTATCATTTGAATGTATCGCCAATCAACTTGACATCGCTGCAACGACTCCAGAACAGACCAGATCTCAATCGAGTCAAAGGCCTAGTTAAATAAAATATATAGTTAAATAAAATATTATGTTTGTTACAGTGGCTACGAGGGTCAACATACATGCATCACATATGAAGCTGTCAACCAAGCCTATTTGGATGCACGGAAACGAATTTGTAAGTAAATAAGTAAAATTCTCCAATTTTGATAAAGTAAACGAGCAATGCAGCCATTGAGACTAGAGTTTGAGTAAAAATTTATAACAAGTGTTTTACATATAGTATGTATATAGGATATTATACACCGTGGGCTGTTTAAACCCGAAATATTTTAACCAAGCATTTTTGATGTAAAAACAAACAAAAAATGTTAAATGACTTTTGTCATTTTTGGCGATTTTTATTTATTTTTTTTAATTTTTGAATGTATTTTAACGTAAAAAGTAAATGTTATTCATAAAACTAGCACTCACAATAAGTGTTAACGTTTTTTTTTTTACAAAAACCGTATTTTTTAAAGGTTTTATTTCTCACTTTTTGACATCTATTAATGAGGTTAGTAAGACTATTCTCCATAATGGCATCAACGCCGTTAAAAAGACCTTTTGTACTGAGTAACAATTAGAAAATATGTTTTTTTTTAAATTGGTAATAACTCTGAAACTAGGCGATATCCAGAAAAGTTTAAACGACATTATAGTTTCTAAATGTGGTCAGGAACAGGGATCGGATAACGGTTTTTGCTCCATACAAAAGAACGGTTCGAATTCCGTTCTTTTTCGTTCTTGAGTTAATATTTTTTTTGTTAATGGAGTAATTGAAAAATATGATGTTAATAATTACATAAAATGTTAAATACTACATAAAGAGCGTAAAACATTTTAAAATATTGAGCTACATCGAGGTTTTTCTAAAAAACCGGTTCCGATCCCTGGTCAGGAATACACTGTTAAAATCGGTCGGGTTTAAACGGCCCATGATAGATGTGAAAATTACACATGATACGTAGACGCTAAAGGGTTGAAGATGTATTCGGAAATAAACAAGCACAGAGAACATTTATTATAAAACATGCTCCGAGTCTCAATGGCAGCGTTTTTTACTTTGGAACCTTAGAGACCCTGCAGTTAGCAATCTTCCAATGACAGTGGAAAAAGTCCTTGGAAAGTATTCAATATAATAATTACAAAAAGAGCAGAATCGACCACGAATCCAACCTGAAAGATTAAAAAACTATTGGGGTTGCGCTCGTGACTGTATCGCCGTCTCAAAATACAACACAAATAGGTAAAAATTGTTGTTTCAAGCTTCTTCGTAAATAATCTGCGATAAATTAATTGAAATTATTTTGTCTCCAGTGGTAGCACAGCCTAAAGGTGACTGGACGCCGGAGGACTACGCCAGCGTGGGCGAGCTCATTCTTGACATTTCCATCAACTTGGCGCGAACGTAAGTAAAGCCTTTCTCATTTTACACCATATTTGTCTCATTTGCTGGACAAAACACTTTACAATTACTACATTTTATAAGGTTCAGAGTAAATCTAACTGAAGATATTTTATTGAAATTGCATTTTTTGTGGACAACTGTTATGTTTCCTCTATGTGCCTTTATAATAATTTACTATAATTAATCACGTAATAGTTAATACTTTTGTCCATGGCTATGTATGAGTATGATATCTCGCATTAGAAGAGGTGAGAGCTATATTATGTATAATAACATCACCATAATGTGCATGCACAACTTTCCGCTTGTAATTACTGTATCTATTGCAAAAACCTTGCGATGGATCCCGTATTAGTTCATACGACGATGCAGGTCATAGTTGAGCTGACGTAAGTTCGTGACTTACCTAACGCCTAACACGAGTCACGTGATTCGGACTATTTTGATATGCTCGTCTCAACATAACTGCTTGGAAAGTTAGCTTAGGTAAGTTACTTAATCACTTAATCAGTCTTTAATGCTTCCGAGTAGCATTCTGTTATTGCATGTATCTACTGTAGCCCAGTCAGCTGACTCATCGACAAAATGAAGCTTAAAGATCTTGAAGACGGATAGTCCAATGGTTACGGAACTGCAAATGACCTTACATAAACGATTGCTCTCTTTATTCTTATGCGGATCAATTGAAAAAGATCAAGAAAACCGGCTTCGAAGGCCAGGTCCCTCTCAAGTCTATTCCAAGCATCTTTTATCCTGGTCCATTCATGGCCGACGATTAAGAAGCCAGTCAAGCTTCCTTGCAAAAATGAAGGTAATTAAAGACACACTACTGTTTTAGTAAATCTAACAAAGAGTTGACAGCATACATGATGTTACCTTGAAGCCGTTTATTTGTTCGTAACATGCTCTTGGTGGACGATTGCCAATGCATTTATTTAGATTATTCTTAAGGACACTTTAAAAAGTAAAAGCCAAGAATAGACATATATTTTGTTTGGTCCTTATCGTATTGTTTACATATACTTAATACAAATTGACAGTAGTGATTGACAATTGAATGGCAACTGAGAGCTTTAATAGAGCACACGCTGAAAGCTCCAGCGCTGATTGACCTGGCGTGCCATTTCCAACGTACACCTATAACAAAACCAATAAATTTTGATCCATAAATATGCACAGTTCTAGCCTTATTGACGGATCTCGACGTTATGATACTAGCTGCTTGTAGACACTCCTTCAGTCACCGTAATGACAGCCCTGACCACATGTCAAATCATTCGTAAATCGAATACACGCACACTGTTTGAATGATAAAGCCACAAGACGTGAGGCGGAATAGTTTGCCAATAGACTTGGTGTCCATTCAGACCGACCTCTTTCGACTCATACAATGAACATACTGCTACATCATTGTGGGAGGTCAGAATTGGTAGTATAATGTGTAGCAACATGGCTATGTATAAAATTGCAGTTAATTTGAATAACTCTTGCTAACATGTTGCCAATACCTAGACGATTAAATGAACATCATCATGGTCATGGTTAAGGTGTTTCGAAGTGTTATAAAAAAAATATCCGTTATATTCATGTACGAACCGTTTAAAATGTTTAAATTTTGTACTGTGTTGATATTAACATCCTAATTTAATGATGGAGACAGAAAAGAGCGAAAAAAAATAGTTTAGTAAAGCTACTCAACTTTAGCTAAATAGTTTCCATAAGAAGGACTTACTCGTACCGTCATAGGGTGACTACGATGTGGGACCAGAAAAATAATTGTCAATTCAACGAAAATAACAACAACGTAATCAATCCAACTCCCAAGTCAGTACTATAGGTAGAATATATCCATTCAGCCGAAATAATGCACTATTGTCCAGAACGCACTGAGACTTTAAATGTCGGACTGTAGGTGTAGATTCTTGATCTAAGTGTCATTGTAACACGTTTGCAAATTGGCCTTTGGAGTGAGAGGAGAAGTAAATGTCATCATGATCGCCACGGCGACTGAGTTAGCCGGAAGCTAGGCTTCAGACGTGTAATGACGGTGTAATTAACCTTTTATAATATCAAACACATTAAAAAATAGATCGATTAATCACTAGCTGATTCCATTATGAATATTTATGACGGAGATTGTTGCACTTGAGTCCTAAAAACAGAACAAGGGACACGCCGACCAGGTTTAGTTGACGTGAAGAGATGCTTAACTTTAATGTCATTAATGTATAGTCGACATCAAATATATTAGAGCGGTTACGTTGCTCAAAAATATCCCAACATGCACTGTAACGAGAATAGAGATCTGCTCAGATACATGTGAGCACCCTGGTCGCTCCGATAGATCTCATGGCAGCGGTACAATCACATTGGCTACAAAAGCATTAGGGAGGTTAGGAATGAAATTATTACATAATAGCATACAAACGGAAAACAGCAAACCGTTATTGTTGTGTTATGTAATTTCAATTATTTATAAGCTAGAGCTGAAGCTCAAAAGCTTTTTCAACGATCAACGAGGCCGATTCGAACAAATTGACGACCTCCTTTGGACATCATTTCTAGTGCCTTTTGCTGACCCAGTATAGCTAAAATCAGATCAAACAGATATCGACGATTACGAAGAGGCCTCATAGCTCATCGCCATGGGCAATTTACTAAATTATTATTAAGGACGAGCGTTAAATTACACGACGACGTGTTGAGATTGATGGCCGAAGCTCCATAAGCCTTGCACATAAAGAACCGTAATCTAGATTTCATGTGTACGGCGTTTGAACGTACTCTTCCGAAGGGCAAGCGTGTCACGAGGTCACGACCTCAAAGGTATGAAGTACTGAGCCTAACCTCAAAAATGAGGAATGCGTACCCTATTGATTTGATTTACGTATTCCTTAATCACCGGAAATCCTAGTTAATGTCGCGCCGCGCCGTGATGTTTGTATTTAGGCGTTACATATTTATTGATTTATTATTACTTATGCATAATTAAATATGTAGGTATGCATATTTAGGTGATATTTGCTTTGAGGTTGTTTGGGCAGCCTACGTATTCCTGTCCGATATATTTGTTGATGATCTAAGCTAATCTGTTATTTTGTCCCATACTTCATTTCCGTATGCATCAATATTCGGTTAATTATTTCGTACTTCGTAGTTCGTAGTGTAGTGCTAGTATATACCGAAACAATACCTATGTATCTATTAAGTAACTGTCAACTGATGTAATTAGTTACTTAGCAAAAACAAAGTTTAATAAAAAATCAAAAATATATTTTAAAATATCTACAATGCCTGAAGTATTCTTTACAAAACTGACACAAAAATAGTACTTATCTGCTAAGTTACTAAGTAAACTGTTTAACGAATGTTAAAAGTGTTACTGTGTGTGAATATTAGCAAAATCGAAATGAGTTTTGATAAATTAATCCCCAACCAAAGGCAGTGATCTTATCTAAATGACTACGATGATTGGGTACAGTTTTTGAAATTTTCAATGTAGGCTAGGCACCCGAGAAGTATCAATTAGGAATTACTGCACCAGTATCAGTCAGTAATATCTAGGTAGTAGAACTTCAACATGTAGAACTTGTAGTCTGTGTGAAAAGAGTTACAACATCGATGTCGTGACGGTGGAATTGGGCAGTAATATTATGATTTTTACATAGCCTATTTTTATGCAAATAAAAATCGTTTAGACGAAAATGACATTAACTCTGTCGTTTAGTAACAAATCAGTGTCTGTATCTGCGCAGTGCAACAAACCTGAACCATGAATTAGCACGCAGGCGCCGTCAAATCTTAAAATTCATCTATATCTGATTAAACTCTGCCTATGTATGTACATAATGTTTATTTTTTAATAATTAAAACTTGTCTTGAAATTATTAGACCATGCATTGCCTCTAGACAAGGTCAACGTAGTTGTAGTCGGATAATTTGCACCAACTTTTGCTAAATATTACCTATAATTGCGAATAATTTCTAAAAAGGTTAGGTAAGTCATAAAAGTAATCGTTAGTTCATCATTTTATACACTAGCTACACATAACTTGTTCTAATTTTGCAGGCTTTGATTGACTGTAGACGTAGAAGGGCACGTCAAATCTATTGTTGAAGAAATCTTGTCACGCGGGCGCGGCTTCTGTATTGATCTGTTTCTAAGTTACAAAGACATAATGAGTCATTTGAATTGGTCTAAAGACAGCTTATGAAAGTTATGAATACGTATATCTCTGAAGCTCAATCAATAATGACGACATTGAATTAAAAACAATAAGCACGCTAAGGTTATCATATTACCTACATTTAAAAATCAACCAAGAACTTAAACTAATTTAGAAACCAGGGGGGTTACCATGACGTACTAATGCGGTTCAGTTTAGGTTCAGGGAAAGGGACAGTGATATACGACTCAAATAGCCTTGTCCCTTTCTTTCGACCTAAACAGAGCTTCTTAAGCATGTCATGGTAAACCCCCAGGACTGACTTTCTGTAGCTTATATCGATATTATCTACCTACTATGAAAAGGTAGGTAGGTAAAATGACGATCACGATCATTTCGAAATTATAGATATTTTGAATACATTTTTACGTAGTGTCAGTACAACATGCGATTAAATATGCTGCTTCTTGGCATCTTCATTTATATGAATACGTAACCTTGAACTGCCCACCAAATATTTGTCTTTGACCTCGATATTAATACGCATTGATACATTAATTATTATTAGAAGTCGTGTATTAAAACTCATTACCATAAAGGTGTATGGCTATTACTCTTTTATATTATCCTATTTCTACTATTAATTTCAAAGACAAATAACTTAGACGTTATATGAAAATTATCGACTGAATTGATAATCTAGACAAAAAAACAAATTAAATAATAGTTTTTCCAAAGAGAACATCAACATTTTGAGCAAGAAATATAAACCATAAATAAATTAAATACATTTTCGGTCAAAGAACACGGTTCCGGTATAATATTTCTGATTTCAAATATATGTTTACAATGTTTAAAGGATAAATGGTATACAATTTTAATATCAGAATGTATTGGAATTTCCATGATTTTTCTGTCGGATCCAAAAAACTTTATCGTCCTATAACTCCGTGGATATTGAAGTACCTAGGTACCATTATAAGAATATTTTCATTTAACCCAATGCACCGGGATCCCGTACAGTAACCGAAAGTAAATTGAATTACGGCACTTATACAAAGACTTGATAATTAAAGGAAGTGGCGAACTTGTGAGCATTAAATATAATTAAAAGTGCATTCCTTTTAAATACTTTCGCGAGCACCTTCAATGTTACATTTGCAAATAGGTAGCATTTATAATTAATTGTGATCCAAGTAAACGGCAAACCTTGGCACTTGGCATTTGAAATAGGCAGGTATCGAATACGATGAATGCCGGCGATGGTACTTTATAAATTTGGTTAAAGTGGTTTCATATTACTTACGTCCGATCCGAATCCAAACCCGTGAAAATATGATCCGTAATTAGCGGTAGAAATCTTTCTATGGCAATTTACGCACTAGATCCCGCAAATAATCGATGACGGAGATCGGATGTAATGCGTAAATTGCCATAGAAATAGTTCTACGAACATAATTAAACGGTTAAACTCACGTGTATTTAGACACTACGCGTGATATATTTCGGAGAGCCTAATAGTCTCCATTATCAACGCAGCATCAGTGATAATGGAGACCTAGGCTCTCCGAAACATGTCGCACGTAGTGACTATCATACACTTGAGTTTAACAGTTTCATTATAATTTCGAAAAAATAGTTCTACGGATAGTACGGACCATATTTTTACGGGTTCATATCGGACGTAGTGCGAAACCCCTCTCATTGTTGTAAGTAAGTAAATTAATGGTATTAATGTTGTTATTTATTCTAAAACTACCTAGGTCTAGATCTATCTCTTGTCTAAATACCGTAAACTGGGGTTACTTTGAACTTTGGGGTTACATTGATAAAAACTTCTTTTATTTTTTAATCGCGAATATCTTCCGTTACCAAACGCATCTGTACATATTTTTTTTTAAGTCTGGCAAGAGCGATAGTTATCCTTATTATTTGTTTAGACACTTTAAATTAGTACGGTCGTTAGAATAGCGTATCACGTGTTTATATTTATGTTTTTGCTATTTTTCGTGTATAAAATAACTTCTAAAATAACAATAAGGGTAGTGAGGTAAACGGTTCTTAATCACAATTAACTTGTCACAAGTGCGTTTAGGTATACAAATATAACGTTTTTGGGGTCTTCAATTCAAACTAAGTACTTATAACAATTGTTTTTATTCAATGGGGTGTCTACATGGGGTCACATTGATCAGAATCTTACGTATAGTTGGTTATGGTATGTCTATCCATTTGACTGTTTATTTTATAAGAAGATTGTTCTCTCATCAATGTTTGATTTTTGTTTTTAATAAAGTTGAATACAGAAGTTTTTTTAATAATATATCGGGGTTACTTTGATCACAAATATTTGATCAAAATAACCCCAAAACGACTTAAATTGTTATAACTTTTGATACCGCGAACGGATTTATTTATTTTCTTAGGAGAAATTACTCCTGTAAGGGTTTACATTCAATTGCCCTAAAAAAACATAAGGTATCAAAGTAACCCCAATGTCAGTTTAACTTTGATCACAACGTTTTATTTTTCTATCTTCATACATTTTTAAAGTATCGTTTCAATTTTTTTTACCGAGAAAGATTTTTGGATTTTTTTACGCCTAATTTTAGAAGATATTGAAGTTTAAACTTTAAAATTGATCAATGTAACCCCAGTTTACGGTACCTGGGCAACAGAGAGGTGACCAAACTGGATTGGTAGTGGGTAGGGAAGGGTCCCGGTTCTGAATTTGTATGGCAAGAACCGGAAATTGCCGGTTCCGGTACCGGGTATTTGTGTAGAAAGCCAGTACCGGCCGCCCACCCTAGTAGTGGGTAGTGGGTATATCATATAACTTCGATAATTTGTCTAACAAAATTAATTGATTTCAGCAAAATTTGTACTGTTTGCAAAATAGTTACCTAACTTTATTTAACCGACTTTTACTTCCAGCGTCAAAATTGAAGATGTTTTCAACTGGTCCCTTTGTCATGTCAGTAAAAATATATAATAAATTGCCACATACTCGTAAAATAAAAGAGGAAACTACTGAAAAGCGTTTCTGCACAAACTGAAACATTTACTAATTAGCAAGTGTTACTATACTTTGAATGAATATTTAAATGATGAATTTAGCGATATTTAGATATATTTTAGCCATGTGCAAATGTATATATACCTAAGTCTAATTATAAGTGCCTTGCTCTCTATATCTTGCTGCGCCCAACAGGGTATATACTTAATGCGATCTATATATATATTTATATCCCACCTGTGTAACCATTATGTGCAATAAATGATTGAGTATTGAGTATTGAGTATTTGTTACTTCTAGATACGGTCTAACATACGAGGAGATCGAGAAGGGGCTGCCCCTCATCGACACATCGCGAACGCTGATACGAGAGGTGTGCCCCCCGGTGTTCTCCCATGTCGAGTGTCGCGCTGGCAAGTACCGGCGGCTGGATGGACTCTGTAACAACTTGGAGCACCCTACGTGGGGTGCTACTAATGCGCCTTTCCAGAGGTGAGAGCAATGACAGATATTGGTAATGTGGAACAGGTTCAGTCTTTTGATGACCAATGTCACTCGTCATCTTAATTACGTAGCCCCACTGGAAATACTAAATAGTGACATTCTAATGGGCTGCAACTAATGCGCCTTTCCTGAGGTGAGAGCAATCAGAAGATATTGGTAATATAGAACAGGGTCTTTTGACGACCAATGTCGCTAATCATCTTACGTAGCCCCACTGGAAAGTAGTGACGTTTTAATGGGCTTTGCGACAGTAAGGAGCATCCTATTTAGGGCATCACCAGCGTACTCTCAGAGTAGAGTAGTAAAACTGATGTATGTTGCCCGTTTACAAAGGAAGGCGAGGTCTCCAATACAAACATTTCAGTCGCTTAAAAAGTTGTGCTTGTGCATAAATCACGCGAGGTCCTATAGGGGGGAGGGGGACCAAGAAAAAATCACATTAGGGGACGGGGGGGTACAAGGAGACCTCACGTGTATTTTTCTACGATGAACAAACTGCTTATTCCTTACAAAAAATGTCAAAAAATAGCCGAAAAAACCTCGCATGATTTATGCATGAGCCCTCTATTGAATAAGTTATAATAGTTCAACTTTTGTAAGGAATACATATGTATATTAAATACTTACCGATGTAAACTAATGCACCTCAACAAACAACTGTTTATTACGGAAGAGCGGGACTTCCTGACACAGTTACCTAAATACTAGGAAGACCCAATGCTGTTACAATTTTAAGATCCTCATTTTCATTTTATTTTCTAGACTGATCGGGCCACTTTTCTCCGACGGCATCAACTCCCCTCGTGTATCCCACACGGGCCGTGACCTTCCTTTGTCTCGCGTGGTCTCCCGCACCATGCACCCTGACCACGGCTTCCACGACCACGCCGGCACCGTCATGGTCATCGCCTGGGGACAGTTTATGGATCACGACTATACTCTCACTGGCACTCCATTAGGTGAGATAAATTTTATCATACGTGTCACCAATACGATTTACTTGGGTACCTATTATACTGTACCACTGTTTAGAGCTTAATTCGACAATGTCCAAAATAATGGACATGATCTTTGAGCCACTTTTTGTATTTTATTCCGATCCTGAATTATTAACACTATTGAGTGCCAAGGAGGCTTGAACACACCCTTAATTCGTCGAACTAAGGCTAGAGTAGTATCATGTACGCATCATACACCTTGACAAAAAAATCTATAAACATGTAAGGATCTTTGCGATGATCACCTGAATTCACATGATGAAACCTATTTTATATGTTCATCCTTAAAGCTTTTGAAGCTACACTTAATCCTTCCATTCCATAACCCACATGGATTACGATTTCTCAACTCACATGCACATACTCTGACCCTGAAAAACTTCCCCTCAGGCCTTTTCGATAGTATCGTATAATCATGGTCATCGCCTAAAGCAATTTCATGAAACAAGACTACATTCTTGGTGCACTAAAATAATCTTTAATCAATCATAATATTCATAATTCATAATATTCACCTACGGATATTTATTATGCATGTTGAACTACAATTATATGCATATATATATAGTAATTAATTAATTAATTATATGCTTTGATCTTTTAAGGTATGCAACATCAAAATATCGAAATGATCGAATCTGATGATGATTACGTTGTAGTGCTTTAGTAAATAATCAGTGTAAGATGTACTGAGGTGTCATAATACTTACAGAAATTATTTGCCAAACCTCACAGACCCCATCAACCGCAACGACCCCGAGGAGTGCTGCAAGCGGCCGCCGCACCTGAAGCACCCGTACTGTAACGAGATCCGCATCCCCGATGACGACTACTTTTACCGGCTCTTCGGGGTCAAGTGCATCGACTTCGTCAGGGCTTTCCCGTCGCCAAGACCTGGCTGCCGTCTGGGTAAGGCTTTTCCCCCGATCTAATCAGTTTACGAGTTCCAGAACCCAGAGAAATTACTGCAAGAAGAATGACTTTTGAAGATGTAAAATCCTTGAATGATAATGATTTGAAAGGCAAGGTGTGGCTTTGATTACTTACTTTACCGAAGGTTTTTTCTTAATAAATGGTCTTATTATTCATTAGGTCCCTACCTACTTCCCATAAAATTACTTTAGGATAATCAATAAAACGAGATCATAAATGTAATAGCAATAACTCTTATCACTTTATGTGATCAAAATCCGTAATTTGGACCATTATAATTACTATTCGAAGTTGTTTTACCGGATGTTTCAAGATTTAACAAAAATCTTGAACCATAAACGATATTGTACTAATGTTTAAGGCCAATTACCACCATCAATTATAAAGTGTCGTAACATTGCAATAGTAAACTTATTTCGTCAGACTACTTAGGAGACTCAACCGACCGGTCGACAAAGGTCAGTTATGTTTTCCACTTCATGATCGCGGTGTCAACATTCATCATCCCACGTGGAATATCATAATTACTTATCTCCGGTGTTGATTTGTGGACATATTAACATATCAAAGCTATTTGTACCTTTAACTAAATCGTTGACTACCTAGGCCAAGTCTGCATTCGATAATGCAACAGCAAAGAGTACGTCGATATGTACACACTAAATAATTATGAGATGGACCGTCATAATTAACTATTTACAGGAAAAGTTCTACTAACATTACAAGCACGAAAGTAACTCGTGTCTGTCTGTTACGCTTTCATGCCTAAACTGTTGAAATTATTTAGATATGAAGGCTCCACGGATAGAACATGTCTAGTCAATTCAAATTACAGAAGGAAAAACCACCATACTTTTAACAGAGTAAGGTGTGAATTCGCCTTGATTTTTTAAGCACTGAACAATGGACATGTTTTTTCCGTGGATCCTTCATTTGGTGAAGTTACTTACTTAGTGTAAGTTTTGGGTAAGGACAGGATTAAGTATGATTTTTATTCCGAAAAATCGCATTCATTTGTCCAGACTCAATGCAGACGAAGTCGCGAGCAACAGCTAGTATTCTACTCGTATAAAAAGAATTCACAGAGTAACGGAATATGAAAAAGTAAGCAGAATGACGATGCATTATTTTGATTGCAATTTAACAGAATGACCACTACTGAAATATACTCAAATTGTCTTGCGGATTTAGCAATACAACTCGGTCACTTCGCGGTTATTTGCGAAATTTCATACCGAAGCGAACTATTGATACGTGAAACTAGCTTCTTAAATGACAACCCAATTCTCATCCTATATTGCGACCATTTTAAATTGTATGAAGTTAAGAGAATTTTATTGAAGATGCGCGTTTGTGAAAGCAAATTTTAAGAACATTACCCCTAATACCCCTCTATTTCGTCAATACGTAAAATTTTCCAACATGTGTCAAGGTTACTAAGGTTACATTTTTCGATTACGAGAAGCTGCTTACATCATTACCTCACCTTCTCTTTTTTACTGTTTTTTGCCAAAATACAGTTAAATACGTACGGCGTGGTCTATTTGCACAGTATCTTGGAGTCATTAATCGACTTTCTTTTAATTCCATAACGCACAAAAGTCGTGCGTATCATATTACCTATGCCCTTACCATGAGCTAGTGGCGTGAACTTAAATGCATCGACGGCGTGACTTAGGTTTTTTCTACCCATCTCGCTCATGTATCAATACTTACGCGAGTATGAGCAGGGCGGACAGAAAGTACTGTAAATTACCCCGTCGATACAATTGAGCTCATAGTACCTAAGGGTGTTTATCATTAACTGCCGCCGTGAGCTTAATGCCGACTTACGTTCTATCCCTCTTGCATGCGCGAGTATGAGCGGAATGGATAGCAAATATGTCCACGTTTAGCTCATAGCGGTAGCTCATAGTAAGCACACTTGTATAAAGTGAAACGGGTAGTGTAGCAGGCCACTCCCGAAGTCTACGATCTACAGCGTGATTTTATACTGACAAATGACGATCGTTCACCAAGATAGAGTAGCTAAGATAACGGCAATATATTTCCATGTCACTTAAATACACAGAGCATTAAGAAGTAATTTGTTACCTACGCAAAATGGTACGTCTAAACCAAACCTTCGTGCAATCTGGCTATGTACAGTCGGTAACAAAAGTATCTACGTATATGGAGGGAACCAAACTCCAAAGAGACTCCTTTTGACTTTTCATACGTACTTTTGATGCTGATCTTACCTGATTACATTCTAGGATATGTTGATGTGTGTTTATATGTTAGTTAACTGCAAACTAGAGTAATTTACTAGAAGGCCTAGAAATGTGCAACGCTATAAAGTCAAATGACTGCAAATATGCAGAAGGACGAACGCCTAATTTTTCAATATGTTTTATGTAACATGACAATCATAAAATATAGAAGGTTATTAAGATATGCAAAAGATTTCGTTTAAACAGAAACGAGGGCGATAATAATTGCAATGAGTCTGATGAATTTATTTACAGTTCTATGCAAATACAGTCGATTCCATAATAATTTATTATTGTAATATTTCTTCCTCAATAAAAATGGACCTAGGCCCATGATTAGAACAAATAAGGCTTATGTTGTGGTATATATGCTATGCGACGTATTGTTTTTAATTATATTAATAAATAATAGAAGGCCAGGCCCCCTAGGGGGGGGGGGGCATGGAGGGCAGTCGTAACATAACCTACTAACGATTTCAGTTTTAACCGGTTTAACATTTTAGGACGCATAACTAGGCACTTAAATTAATTAAACACGTATCTTTTTCACAGGTTCCCGAGTGCCTTTTAATACTCTTACTGGCGCTATTGACGGTAACACTGTTTACGGTGTCACTGATAAATTCGCCAGGTATGTACGTGTGCAATAATTTATTAGATTGATAATTTCATAAAATAATAATATTCAAATACCATGTCTTGTCTTGACTGACGCCTGAGTGAGGTCATAAATTCCATATTTTGTTTGGATGCAATACAGGAAACTGCGTACCGGTTACGGTGGTCTGCTGCGAATGAACCCAGTCTTCAAAGAATACGGCTTAAAGGATATCCTGCCGCTGAAGCTGGACATCCCTGATGAAGGCTGCACGAGGCCCAACAAGAACATGTACTGCTTTGAGGCTGGTAAGTGCAGGATACCTTGAAATATGCCACTTCTAGCATCATACTCAGTGCATTGCCGCGACTTAATATAACTATGGTAACAGATCTTGTTAAAGTCAGTAGGATTTTTTTTGGTTTGAAATCGATAATATTGTCTAGAATCGTATCCTAAATAGCATGATATGCGTTAAGTAGTTTTACGAAATACATTTTTTTCTAGGTGAAATTCGAGTGAACGAACAACTGGTGTTGACTGTCATGCACACTCTCATGGCTCGAGAACATAACCGCGTGGCCAAGGCCTTGGCGGAAGTAAACCCCCACTGGGATGACGAGACCCTCTTCCAGGAGGCCCGGCGCATCAATATTGCCGAGATCCAGCACATAACTTACAACGAATTCTTGCCTATCCTGCTTGGAAAGGATGTTATGGAAAAATTCGGATTGGTTTTGGAGAAAGAGGTAAAAAAAAGTAGGAGCAAATTACGTCTACAGTTTTACGTTCACAGGCTTATAGGTTCCAGTATACACACATCTGTGTTAAGTAAATCTACCGTATTTATAAAGAGATTATTTTTCAATATATTTAATGAAAATATTTTTTAGGGCTTCTGGGACGGATACGACAAAACGGTGAACCCTGACGTCATTGATTCCTTTGCTTCAGCCGCTTATCGATTCGGACATTCACTATTGCCCACGGCAGTTGAGAGATGGTCCAAGGCTCACAAGTTTATCGGTAAGTTATATTTATCGTCAACATCTGTGACTCAGGCATTTGCATAATATGCCTACTGCGAACTTATTCGTAGGCATGCGTAAATTACTATGTTAAATTAATTTTGTGTCCTTTACAGCTTCCAAGAGACTGTCCGATCTGATACGAAGACCTTTCGACTTATATAGAGCAGGTGTTCTTGATGAATATATTATGGGGCTCATGAACCAAGTAGCACAAGCTATGGATGACTCTATAACGCAAGAAGTTACCAACCACCTCTTCAAAAAGGTCGGCGCGCGCTTTGGAATGGACTTGGTATCGTTCAACATGCAAAGAGGCCGAGAATTTGGTATTCCCGGATATATGGAATTCAGAAAATTCTGCGGTCTCGGTGGAGCAGACAGTTTCGATGATCTTCACGGCTCTATGCCTAACGAAACTGTCAACAAATACGGAACAATTTTTGAACATCCGATAGATATCGATCTGTGGTCAGGAGGAGTGTCAGAAAGACCTTTGCCAGGTTCAATGTTGGGACCTACTTTCGCGTGTGTTATCGCTACCCAGTTCTCATACTCAAGAAGAGGAGATAGATTCTGGTAAGTTATACCTAAAGCCTATTTAATATCGAAAAAATTCGAAGTCTCAATTATAATTATATTTCTGAAAATTTTTACATAAATAATGTTTCCATAGGTTCGAATTGCCGAACCAGCCATCGTCGTTCACCCCAGAACAATTGACGGAAATCAGAAAATCGCGTCTAGCGCGCGTCATTTGCGACAACACAGATATCATTGACACCGTTCAACTCTATCCCATGGTCTTGGCAGACCACGAATTGTAAGTACCATTTTTCTTTCAATTACTATTTCTGGGACTGAGCCAATTCTAGTAGACTCTACATAGTGACGGCATCGGCACCGTAACAGATATGGACCCGATGATGTTGGTGCATACGTTAATTCTTATTTTTAAGAAGCTAAGAGTCAGGCATTTATTTTAAAACAGCAATTTACAGCTGTATGTTCTTAGGACTAAGATTAAAGTGTCCGTCACTGGTGCCTGTCAGCTAAAAGTATCCAATATTGTTTCCAAAACCCTATAATTCATTCTTTATTATTGGTACCTACTTATTTTAATACAAGTACAAATCCATTTGCGTTAATATTTTCAAATCCTCAGGAACCCACGAGTGCCATGCCGAAGTGGCATCATGCCTTCGATGGACTTCACGAAGTGGGCGGAGCCCGCGCCCTCGTCCTTCCACGGCGCCGCTAAGCAGTTTGTGAGTAGCTTCTCGCACAATCCGTTCTTTGGCAAGAAGTAGTCCTGCACCAAGTATTACTTAGAATATTTCTGGTCCTTTGATTCATTATTGCAACTGAAAGTCATTAAACGGTTTATTCAATATCATTGTGATAGTGTCAGTTCAGTAGTATAATCACACCAATTGTCACTGGAGCACTAAAGGAGGCAAGACGCTCACGAATATCTGTTATTTTCTTGGCTTATACTATTTGTGAAGTCGCAGCAATGAATTGAAGGACCTGGAAGTAATAGTCACCACGTTTTCACGTAAGCAGTTTGTTGTTAAGTAGATACACACATATCAGATTTATCATTATCACACATTCACCGTAAATAACCTGAAACCCTTCCAAATCGAAATATTTTATTGCTGTGTTGTTTAAGTACCTATCGCACTGTATTGTAGAAATTAAGTATGTACATCATATCAAAAATAAAGAAAACATTGTTACACAAAAAGGGTTTATAAAATTGCCGTTATGTATATACCGTAATTCACTTCGCCGAGTTTGGAATTCGTATTTAATTTTAACCACATTCTCGTACTTAATTTTAATATAGCTTGTGCATGTTCATGTTCACATTGAGACGACTTATTTATACGTAGAATAGTTAACGTGTACAAAATTAATTAAGGGGCGCAAAGCCAAACGCTTGAATGCCATATTTTTATAGATGAAATATATTACATAACAAAATATAACAATGTGTCACAATCGCTATGATAAATGTAAGTCAAGTTGTATTGTAAAATCAACAAATAATGAAATATATATCAATCTTGCTATAAAAAGCCTACGAGTATTTGTGATACATACATATTTTATGAATATAATATCTCGTTTTGTGTTAGAAATGGTACCCATAGGTACGATATGTATTGTATTCATTTATTTATAGGTTGTTTACCTAAGTCAAACATTTTTCTGTGATTCATCTATATTTTACAAATATTATATATCATATCACCTCTCGGAATACCTGTATATTAGCATTTAAGTAATCATAAGCTTGAATAGGTCTGGTTTGCTCACTGCATACCTACATGAAGTTAATTTTTTGGTCAATTAAGACAGTAGTCTGAAAATTTATCACAAAGTGAGAGCAGTTTATACTCGAGTTTATAAAATATACACTGTTGTAAAAGACAATATTTGCTTCAGATCCCGTACAAATTAAATAATATGCACCATCACTTAATGTAGAAGTTTAGTTGCCACCCAGTTCGTTGTTTCTTATTTATTAGTCATAGTAGCTGAGTAGTTTGTGCTAAAAAGCATGCTGTTAAACTGTAGTATTGTGTAAATAAATTGAAATATAAACGTTTCATGTTGTTTCATTATTCTTTCTGTTGACATCATATATCAAAAAGGTAAGTTTATAAAAATATTGCAGATAATTGAACCTTTTCACTTCATGATACTTATTATGGTAATGTAATATTTGCAGAATGTAACTGAGGCCATAATTGCCCCGGAAAACAAGATGACATCAAATGGAAATGAAACTGTCGAAAATAAAACAGAAGTTGTTGTCCCGGTATCACCCAACGAGAACCATAACGATGATCCACTCAAGTCAATAACCCTTAATACAACTTTATGCAACGGTACAGATAATAAGACAACTGATGAATGTCTTAATAAAACAATACAAATAGCAAAGATTGCTTCTGGATCAAATGCCACAGACACTAAAGAACAAGATGCAGTAATGCAGTACGTAAGTGGTAAAAATGACGTACCATTAAAATCCAGTGGACATATTAGAAATAGCTTGAAAAGAAAGAAAAGATCAATAGACATTCTATTAGATAATATTAGAAGCAATAGTGCCCCGGAAATAATTCACTATGAAACAAGACATGGTCCCAGAGAGAGAGAACCGATTGTGCCCGTACTTAAACCCACGCAGAACTTAATAAAAAATGCCAATTTAGCAGATTTTAATATTGAAACGTTACACGGACCTACAAGTAACACCGACGCAATCCAAAAAGAAAATTGGAATGAAAATACCCAACTATCCCAAAAACGTCCTCCGCCAAGAGACGAGATAGATGACAGTAGGGAAAGGGAAGATAATTCAGAAGAAAAAAAACCTTACAAAAGTGAAAGGAATAATAATTCAGAAGAAAGGAGTTCCGACATTAATAATACAAGCGACGAATCCAGTGAAAGAAAAGCTGATGAAAGCAGAGAAAGAACCCATGATTCACAAACGCGTTCGCCTAATAACAGCAATGAAAGCTTAGAGAGTGAAGATTTGAAATCGCCATCAAAAGACATCGATAGTAGGGAAAATCAAGGAAGTGATGAAGGCAGTGAAGAAAGAAGCCATGACTCAAATCGTGATGCGGGTCATAGTAGAAATAATAATAGTGACGAAATTGAAGATAATTTAGACGAACGAGATCCTCCCTCTAGAGAGAAGTACTCTAAAATTAATGATAAAGATGATAAAGAGCAAACAACACATCATTCCAGAAGTGATTCTAGTATTGAATCTAATGAAGAGAGTGACAAACCGAAGGAGGAACTGAAACAACTTACTTTTGGAGATGCGGATAGGACCGTTCCTAAAGTTATTCAAGATGTCGATTTAGGTGATTTCAGTTATGAGAGAATACAAGTTAATAAAGATGGAAAAGTTGAATTAGATAAAGATATATACGGCAAAGATGACAATAATTCAGAAGAAGAAGAAAGGCCGAATCATAACAAAATAGCAAAAGAAGAAGAAAACCCCAGATCGGAGTATATCGAGAAAGTTAACAACGATGAAATCAAACCAGTTGTGGAAATAAATACCGAAAGTAACAGTAATGAATATAGTGATGAAAACGTAGACACAATTCAACAACCACATAAAGCTGAATTAAATTCGGAGCGCACATTAGGTACAAAAGAAGATGACAGCGAAGATAAAAATGAAAAACAAGTTGAACAAAATGATGAACAGTTAAATGGCAATGTAAAGCAACAGTTTGAGCGCATTCCTTTAAATTATAAACATGACAAGAAAACATCAGATAGTAAGAAAGAAAATGAGACACCAACAGACAACTCGCAAAACGACAAAGACGGAACACTAGACACTTTATTGCCAAAAGACGAGCGTTATGATGAAAAATTAAATTTCAAATTTGATGACGTCAGCATAAAATTACCAGAAATAAAACTTCCTGATGACATTTTGTCGTACAATTACGAGAGTTCGCCGTATAAGAAGAAACCAAAGAAGAAAAATAGATTTTATCACTACAGTGATGAACACAGCGATGAATTTCCCAAGGAAATTTCTATTCCCCAATATGACGATGATAGAGGATATTATAAATATGAAGATCCTCAAGAAAAAAAACAAGATTACAAAAAAAAATCTAAGGAAAGTGATGAAGATGATATCGATGAAGGTGTGGATTTATATGAGAAATTTGTGCGAGAAAGATTTGGAAAACGTGGTTCTTTTGAGAAACGATCAGAAGCACTCAGAAACGAAGTGTTTAGGCCATCGAATCCAAAGCTAAGTGAAACGATCCACCAACTTCTTAAAAAGTCTGAAGCTACTCAAAAAGAAGCCGAAAAGAGTGGCGACCCGAAGGCTGGCTATATGTGGACCCTTGAATATGGGGAAAATCTGTAATTATCTTAGGTAAACAGAGTAAATATTTATAAATCATAGTTTTAACTGTAGTCATTATTAATATTAAAGATATAAGCAATAAAGACTTAAATTAATTACATTGTGTTTTCATTTATCTCTATGTTCCGTACCCAAACGGTAAAAACGGGACCTTACATAATATTACTAAGGCTTCGCTGTTTTCTACGATACATCTGTCTGTCACCACCAGCGGTCTACCGCGGACTTCGAAATCCGCAACTTTCGAGGATTTGTCTCTCTCACTTTAATGACGCCTTCGTTGGAGTGACAGAGAAAAATCTCCGAAATTTGCGAACTTTGGTGTTCGCGGTAGCAGGCCAGGCTGTACCCATCTCAAGAAGCGCGATAGCTAGACAACACATTCGACATCGCGTACTCGCCAGTAACTCGTAAACTTTGCTCAGATGCCATAAAATATTAATATTTGGACAAATTATATATTTCTGTTGCCTTTAACAAATGCTAAAATAGTACATTACGACACAAGTGCGAAAAACATGAAATTCGAAACGCGTGGCGATGTTTTAAAAAACGACCGATAGGGAGTGTTTTAAATCGACACGAGTTACGAATTTCGTTTTTGCACGTGTCTCGTACGACGTTTTTTAGTACAGATGGCCCTCTGAAGTTTTGGACCTGACGTAAAATGACCCACTTCTCGCACTAAGTCTAAAAAGTACACCATCTGTACTAAAAAATAAATATTTAAGAGACATACAACATTTTTAATGACACATGGTGAATGTTTCAAGTGCCTGCACTTGAAAGATTCACTAAATACCGGGTAGTGTAAAATAAAACTTAAGGGAGGCTCTCATACACAAAACACTATTTTTTGCCTTTGTAATTGTTTGTAATTGGTACGGAACTCTATGTGCGCGAATCCTACTAGCACTTTTTTTTTATTTACCGGTTTTTTTTTATTTAATATTAGTTCGTTATAAAAAAATATCGTTGTTCATGTTAAATTATACTCTGTTTAATCATCGCTGTCGGTAAAAAAGGCGGCAAATTCTAATTTTCTATTGTAAACCAACTTTTCGCGCCTATCATTTTTGATTTTGCCGCCATTTTCTGATGACAGCAATGGGAGTATTTGCGTTACTTATCCCGATCCCGATGTGTGTACCGAGCCGTAGCATTAGACAAATAAACAACCACTGTACTCAAAAATATCTACATGCTGGCATCCTTAGATATTGGTGAGCATCCGCTATATAAAAATAATTGTCAATCAAAGTTTTGATTGACGATAATTTTCATATAAAGGTGCGTGCAGACCAAAAGAGCATTCGCTGTTCTATCCCTCTACTCTACGAAATTCGATCGTTACGCAAAACGTGATTCGTTGATTTCGTAGAGTGGGGGATAGAACAGCGTATGCTCTTTTGGTCTGCACGCACCCTTAGAATTTGTCAAAACTGTGGTCCTAACGCGAAAAACGAAATTCGTGAATTTCGAGGATTTGTCTCTCACTCTAATGACGCCTTCGTTTGAGTGACAGAGAAAAATCCTCGAAATTTTCGATTTTCGCGGTAGTAGGCTTGCGTGGACATGCGAAGTGTTATAAAAGGGTGCGCCAAAGTATTTATAAAATTGCAACTTAGATTATTGGAACTCCGAAAATGTTTCTTATACAATTTAACATCATAATGATCGGTATCTAGAAGTAATCTTTGTTCATAATTATCATCACTTAGAATTATTTGTGTTCATAATGTTGTTTTTCATACATATTTTTAGTACTAACTTTTATGTTTATATAATTTTTCACTATACTTATTTTATGCTATATAATCTAATGTTATATTTATTTTTATCTGTACTGGTTTTATGTATGAATTATTTTTGTTTAATTAAATATAAATCGTACTATTACTGTAAACACTAGCTACCTGCACAAATCAGGTTGTGGCAGAGTACTGTACTAAACGGGTTCCCTTTATCTGGCATAACATTTTTGTCCGAAACGCTTACTTAGGTCATAACAGACTTGGCATAATCTTAAATGTCAATATTTCGAACATTATTTTGTCCAAAACTATCTTGGCATATCATTATTTACGCCGAGTGTTATAAGACAGAAATTAGATTTGCATTTTTTTTTGGGCAATTTTTTTCTGAGGGTGAAAATTTCTGCAGTGAGCGAGCGAAGCGAGCGAACAAAACCTTCCGGGGCAGATCCGACTCGGATAGGTTAGGTTAGAAGACTAAGGCGGGAGCAAAGCTCCCGCCTTAATCTTCGAGGTTATTTTTTTTTTAGCAACCTAGAAAGTATTCAGCTCAGTAACACAGTAAGTAACTTACAGAATATTACTACTACCTCGATTATATTGAGAGATTGTATTTATTCCTTCTCTGTTATGCTAAAACAAACAATACCGATATTTTTTATGCACATCCAGATTATGCCTCATCATAAATAGGAGCATCGAAATTATGCTCGATTAATATTCGAACAACTCGAAATCTGCCACAACGAAATATGCTAAAGTTGAGTATGCCACAACCCGTTTCTGCACAAAGCCCATTATGGCTAAGTACATAGTTTATGTCATATAGAATTATTCATAAAAGAATTATGCCACAACAGGGTGAACCTAATGGGAAAATGTTTATAAATAAACAATTTATTTCAAATAACTTTATGGGTATAGATTAATCTACTTGACGACTTTAGGAGGATAACATTTCGAAATAAAAATCGTTATGAACATTGTAGGTAGAAGTATAATTTTTAGGAAGAAAAAAAGTATAAGATAAAATTTTCGGAGTAATGATGATTATGAGTAAAAAACGGTATTAGTAAAAAAATTCGAAGAAAAAATTGTATAAGTGCCAATATGGACCCGTTATAAAAAGCGCCATGTTCTACCCAACGCGGCACAGTCCCACAATGATATTTGGCAGCATTTTTAAGTATTGTTTGTCCCTTTCGCTCTTACAGATATAATGATAAGCCCGAAAGGGACAAACTACACAATACTTAGAGGGGTTGCGAACTTAGGAGACGTTTATAAGTAAATAACGGTTAATACGTATCCCGCTATACTATAAAAATAGTTGTTTTGATTGACGATTTTTCATATTTGAATTTGTCAAAACTGTTGCGTGGACATGCGAAACATGCGTGGACATGTTATCAAAAGTGCCATGTTCTACCCAACGCGGCACAGTCCCACAATGATATTTGGCAGAATTTTTGAGCTCGCGTTAGACATCAACGTTTATGATATTATGTATTGTGGTCGCAGATGAAACGATCATTAAGTATTTTTCTGCCGTCCGGCCGGCAAACAGCACTTTGCCGGCCGCTGCGCTAAACTAATTGTAAGTTGCCGCCTGCCGGCTCCGTTGAGCAGAAAATAATATACACACCTCGGCCGTTAAATGGGAAAGCCTCGGATCACATGTTTGTCGGCCTCGGCTTCGCCTCGGCCTACGATTACACGTCATCCCAGACATTTCCCACTTAAACGGCCTTGGCATGTAATCTACTATTGTATCGTCACGTCACGTCATTAGGTATCGCTTGTTGTCTGCTGTGTAATAATGGCTTAAAGAAAACTAGGCAGTTTGGTTCAGTGCTTTCGGATGTTCTTAAGGACAAATAAGAAAAAAAGTGCATACTGGTGCTGTCACTGTCATTGTCAAATGTCAATGTCATTCATTACTCTACAGCAGCGAGCTCGAGCTAAATTAAATTAACCTCAACGTCTTATTATAAAAATAGAGAAATCAGGAGTTAAATTTCGTTTTACATTGATTTATCTAGTTTTCGTTACATCAAACTAAATTTTACACCATAATGACTGAAGAAATACAAAAGAAACTTCAGAAGGAGGTGGAGATGATCACTAGCGTCCAAAAAGAATATCATAAGGCGGTTAGCCAGAAACAACAATTAGATAGTCAGTTGAATGAAAATAAGGCAGTGAAGGAAGAATTAATGTTGCTGAAAAAGGACGCAGAAGTTTACAAGTTAATTGGACCGGTTTTAGTTAAACAGGACTTGGAAGAAGCGAAACAGAATGTCGCAAAACGAATGGAGTTTATAACAAAGGAGATTAAGAGGACTGATGGTCACATTTCGGCACTCGAAAACAAGCAGGAAGCACTGCAAGAAAATGTAAATAAATTGAGAAATGATATGGGCAAACTAAAAGTGAAAGCTTGAGCTTAAGTACTGCATCTCAACTCTTGTCTAATATTACACATTGCAAATGTATTTTCTATCAAAATAAATGCTTAGTATTAACAACTATGTTCTGTAGTATTCATTTTAATGTTATAAATTCCCATTTGGACAATACCATGGAAACATATTATGGAATAGTGTTAACTTGTATGATTTATTTAAAGTAATTTCCTTTAAATTTAGTTTTATTAGAAATCATACTGCCTCAGACAAAAAAGCATATTTATTCATTTTAGCAACATATCACGGAAGTGTTATAGGATTTAAGGTATAAAATAAGATAATGTAGGGCAAATGCAACTGTGAGGTAAACTTAACTAAATTAAAATGATCTTAACCTTTTGGACGCCAACAACTGATATATTGGCACTGCCAATAGCAGCATAAGTCTTGGTCCACTGAGCAATATAGACGTTCATGTGTGCTTAAAATTCAATTTCTTTTTTGACATTTTGTTGATGTGATTGTTAATTTACCTTTTCCTAAATGGCTTCAACCAATCAAGCTCATGCAAAGCTTGGCCTGAGCATACATACGAGTGAGAGCACAAGAATAGGCAGTTCCACACTGAAAATATTGGGGCTGTCTATGTGCATATCCAACGTCCATTAGGTTAGGTTGACCCTTAGAGTAAATGTTAAACACAACAGATATTATGCACTACTATCTCAGTAACTGATTTTATTTCCTTTTCTTTTTTGCTTGAACTTTTGTTTATTATTCTGTAGTACACACAGCTCTCACACATCTTTTAGAATCACTATTATATAAAAAATTACAAGAGTTTGAGGACTCAGCAGAGTTTGGTGCCCATAAAAATGGGCCCCCACAAGGTAGTAAAGTACTTTTAGATTATATTAGCAAGTGTATGTGCATGAGCATCACACATAAAAGAGCCTGTTCACACTGAGACATCCGATTTTTCGGAAAAATTCGGTTATGATCCAATTTACTCATATTTTTTCAAGTTCGCACAAACATACGGTTTCAGAATTCGGCAATAAAACGGATCCTGCAAAATGCATCGATTTTGCAACTACAAATCAGGCTGGTTGTTTGTTACAATGCTAGGGTCTTGTGGCAATTTAAATACCTGCATTCATACAAGCTCAGATTGAGTCCTGAATATAAAACCGAGAGGTCTCAATATTCTATTGGGTTATAACAAATCCAAGAGTTAGAAGATTCAACAAAACTTGGATGTCATGTGAATGGGCTCATAGTTGGATATTATGTTAGTGTAGACAAAATTAAAATAAAATGCAGAATGAGTAAATATATTTTATTGTACTTCCCCAACATTCATAAATACCTCATAATGGCACTTTTCAAGGAATGATATGAACCTCTTAATATCACTATTCTATCACATACTAATTGCCATGGCTTTAGAATACTTTGTCTAATTGGCATATACCAGATACTCAATAGCAAACTGTTACAATAATCACACTGATGCAAATACATTTTGAGTAGTTCAAAGCAAGCAAACAATTATTGTTAATCTTGTTTACTTGCAGCTTGCTAGATGAATACCCAGCTCTATTATAGCGACTTCAATAGACTTAAAATGTAGTACAAAAATATATTATTGTAAATTATGCAACATGTTTGATGTAAAAATATTTCATCCAAATCTTACTTCGCTAAATTCGCTTAATAAAGTTATCTTCATAATAATACTACTATAGCCAAAACCCTTCATAAGAAAGATATAATTTTGTATATTAAATTGGCCCCAGAAATAATGCAACACACATTTATAAATACTATCAGATACAATTGAGTAAATCGTTATTTCAAATGTCATGTAAAAATACCAAAATACTTCACTCTATACATTGGCATATAAAATCTCTGTTGAATGTTTAAGCTTATTGAATTCTACTCTGAACACAAGGAACGCTGCAAAACGGCATCTCCTGTTTGACGACGAAGCGGCCGCTCAACAAGCTCTTACCACACATTCGCCCCGAACACATAAAGCAATCGGTATGCCAGTGCATGTTGCTCCACGACACTCCCTGCTGTTCCGGCCCGATGACGCCGCCGCACGCGCGGCAACGCTCAGCATAGAACTGATCATAACACTCCAGACATATTGGCAATCCCGTTTTGTCATCAGGCACGTACTTCTTCCCGCCGAGAGGTGCATCGCAGTGGTAGCAGCAGAAATGTTGTACGTGGAAGGCGCGCCCTTCCGCCGCGGTGTACGGCCGCGTGAATATCAGCTCATCGCAACCGGCGCAGCGTGGAATCTCTAGAACGTTAGCCAAGTCCCTGGCGCAGTAAATTTCGTCCTTGTAGAAGAAGTACACGAGATCCGCCAGCAGCTCGCCACATTTACTACAAGTGAAGCATTGTGGATGCCAAATAGCCTCTTGTCCCGCCCTCTCCGCTTTCACGGCGACTTCACCGGCGAACATAGACTTCTTACAACGTTGGCATGGCACTCCTTCATTGTAGAGTTTCCTGTTAAATTCCACCTCAGCTGGGCTCAATGTCATTTCAGAAAGCTGGTCTATGATAGGATCTATCTGTTCGCCATACAGGCTGTCCTGTGGGGAGACTTGATAGGCTATGTTGTCGGGAGCACCACTGCCGGAGGGAGGGTTGTTCCAGTCAGAACCTGGAGCTACTGGAGGTGGGGCGCCGCCTGGATAGGTGCTATAATTAGGAAGTGGAGGGGGCAAATCTTCTTCTGACTGGCTCCTGAGATAATCCCTTAAAGGAGCGGTCTGTTGAGGCTCCACCTGATTGGGCGGTTTTGTAGTTGTAGAATACTGTGGATTGATCTTTGTCGAGCAAATTGTGCCACTGTGTTCGGGAGTGGTGGGTTCATGCTTCCAGCTCCATATCTCTCCATTGGGAGCAAAAATAGTTCCCTTTTGTAGCCTGCTGTCTAGCATCTTGGCAGTGCCCAGAACATTGTTGTTGCTAGTCGGCCAGAGGTCTGGCATCGCGTGAGCGCCCAGAGCCTTGGCAAATTCGTTTGTCTCCTCCTTAAACTGAGGGTTTTTGTTATACTCTTCACGGAAGAGTTTGATAGGTTGTAAATAAACATCATTTGTGACGGGAATGTTTAAGTCATTCAGACTTTTGAGTAGTTTGTCATAGACAGGACCATGTTCAATAGCACTTTTGATTCTGTCTGACTCAATGCGCATCACGTTGAGCTTGTCTTTGACGATGTGACTGAGTATTGGGCTGTTTTTGTAGTCTGGCAAGTTAGCAGCACTGCTCACAACATTTCCTTGTGAGTCAAGGACGAGTTTCTTGTCTGAAGCATTCTTCGGAACAATGTTGTACTTCACGCCTCTGGAAACGTTCGATATCTTCAAAGGCAGCGCGTAGGACTTTGTACCAGAGTGGGATTTGCTGTTCTCCACCGAGTAAATTTCTCCGCTCTGCAGAGGCCCCACTCTTACCACGTTACCCATACCGACGACATTCTCTTTGATGCGGGTAATGTATTCCTGAAATTAGATAATGTATTTTTTTATGTTTGAACGGCAATTGGTGTTTTGTGAAATAGTTTCATTCGCGTTATAAAATGTTTACTTGGATTATACAGCCAGGTAATATTATAATTTATTTAAACATGGAAGCCTAGCCGTTTGGTGCCGTCACCCCAAGAATACAATTGTCACCACCTCAACTCGTCGTGCGAGTGTCGTAAGAGTCGACTAAGGGATTGAAGTGTCACGATCACGACCATTATTTGATAAAAGATTGATGATGGGCAGCAGCGTCATCATAGTAGACACATTACTGCGATCGCCAATGCGCTTGCCCAGCGTGGCGAATATGGGCATTTACCTCCCAATGCGTCTATACGCATAGTTAATAGGAGAGGCCTACGTCCAGCAGTGGACTATCATAGGCTGATGATAGTAGTATAGTAAACATGGAAGTTTAAAAACCAACTGTAATTTACCTTACACCTATAAACATATACATGGTATGCCTAATTAAAAATAAAAATCATCATCAATAGAACAGATTACATGCCAATTGCAAATAGAATCGAGGATGATAAAGAAATCGATAAAAAAGGTATGCATAGTCATTGTTACAACCTAAATTTTGCTCATTGGCACTTTCAGTGTACCCTTTCTATCTCACATGCATTATAAAAACAACAACAATCGTTGGCGTTTGGTTGAACGCTTATTTCAGCATTTCTCAAAAAGTTTATACAGTCGACGACAAAGATATCGTTACTGTTTAGGTGCCAAAAATATATTTACAGGACTTTATTGCCTTGACATTAAGGTCGTGTAAATATATTTTTGGCACTTGAACCGTAATGATATCTTTGACGCCGACTGTACATTTGGATCACGACTTTGATTTTGATAAAAATTGGTAGGCTGGTAGTCAATGATGCCATAGACTAACTTATACATAGACTGTTCGCCCCATACAACTCTAAATTCTTTTTCAAAAAAGTTAACAGATGGCGCCGCGTGCGCCATTGGCACATAAACGTATTTTCCCCTCACTAGCTCGTAAAGTGCTCGTTTATCCTTTAATAGGAACGTGTAAAAACGCATATTATTCACTTGTGTGGCAAAGTAATGATCTTGGTTTTGGAATAACAAAACGTAAAATGCTCATGGAAATTGTTCCATATTAATGATAATTAAATAATTTGTTTGAGAATTTAGTGTAAAATACAAACCTTTATATAATATGATGATTTTAACATATAAATCCTAAAATTCCATAAGTAACAATTGTTTTAGTGAATGATGATAAGATGACTAGATGCAATCACAAAACGCAGAAAATGTCAACGTCAACATTGTCAAAGAATATTATAGGTTATAATCTTTATTTACCGACTCGAACACGCATAAAAATAGTAAACTAAACAACTTTCAGGGTGTTCTGTTATAATTTTGTAAAAATAATGAATGAGAATGATTTAATAATGCATTGGCGTTGGTGTGCAACTACAGGAATGTGTTAAAATCGTGCTGCGTTTACTTTTTCGTGGTAAGTTTACTGCGACAAAATCTTGCATTAAATACATGATGCATTTGGAAAATTATTATCACTAACGATGATCTATGATAATGATGATTGTAATGTGAACAAATAATTACCTTTTTTGAGTTTCCTCGCTATAGTGAGGGGAAAAGTTTTGTGTTACACACGGGTGCAAATGTATTTTACTTCTCGTATGTTAAAACACTCGCTGCTCAGGATTCTATTTTAGAACCACTCGCTTCGCTCGTGGTTCAACTATAGAATCCTTTCGCTTGCTCGTGTTTCAATTTCATACTCGCGGGTAAAATACAACTTTGCACCCTTGTATAACAAATAACTATTTGACTGCTTATATTCTCCCCTCTCAGTATCTGACAATATATATTTTTAATTGAATTAACATATCGTAGCAAAGAAAATCATTTTACAGCCTTTCAAACAATAGAAATATATGTATGAAGATTTTAAATTTATTAGCATTGATTCATTTAAACGCCATCTATCGTGCAATAGATTAATGATCTCGTCATTGAATTTTAGCTTGCTATCGGAGTAAAACATTAAATGGATAGATCCGTTTAGGACAAAAGAGCCCATAGATGTCACTAAAATCAATTATGCACAAAAATATAAGAGAGGATGCGAATATAAGTGTAAAACCGCAAATAAAGCCCTGTGGCCCTACCGCGAAAAACGAAATTCGTAAATTTCGAGGATTTTTCTTTGTCACTCCAATCTTCCATAACTATCGAAATTTGTAAACATACATCGTGTCTTTGTCACTTTAAGTAAAAAGCCTACCACAGACTCCGAAAACCGTAAATTTAGAACATCTAGCTCTGTTATTTCAACAAAGGCGTCTTGAATTGATTAGGACAGCAACAAATCCCCAAAATTTGCTGATTTCGAAGTTCGCGGAAATCGAAATTCGTAAATTTCGAAGATTTTTCTCTGTCACTCCAACGAAGGTGTCGTGAGCGGGCAATGAGCGGGACTAATCCTCGAAATTTGCGGATTTCGATTTTCGCCGAAGGGCTGATGATGCTAATATGTAGATTTAGATAGAGCTCGAGATACGGTTTAACACCAAATGAATTATTAGATGTTTAGCAAATCCCTAAATATACGCTCCTGAATCTCTGTTGCCTATCATAGGCTCATTTCCGTCAAATTCGATATTTGCACCAGCAAAAATAAAAATCCCAAAAATATGCTCACGGCGCGAAATTTTAGAACTGCGGGAACGGTAGTGGCGTGGTGTCCACTATAGTTATAGTTATTTATATGAAAACAAAAATATAGAAATGTCGTGGAGTATTTAAAAATGAATATTGATGACGATTCTGTCAAATTTTATGGTAGGTAGTGCAGCGCCTACAGCCGCCACTGGTAACAGTAATAACTCGTATCTCGTATTATAAATCACGGTACAAATTTCACCATCATAAATATCATGATTGAAGCGTCAAGTTTTGAAATAACTATAATCATGCTATAATCATAATAAGTATTACATTGTAGTCTACATATAGCCTAATAGGTAACTTGCAAAATAGAATCACCACTGCGAGCGAACGAACGAGCGACGTTGCCAACTTGCCACTTAGCCAGTAGCTACAGCTGGCAACAAATTTACCGAAGAACTATGGCGAGGTTATTCTACCAAACCATTTTTTTTTAAATACCATTTGACCTTCGACGATAATGTTCCATTCCTACGTTCGAATTCAACATAGTTGAAAAAATACGATTATTAATAAATATATTAATCGTACATAGTTTACAAATATTAATATATTTAGGTATTTTAAGTATAGAATATTAACTCCGTAGGAAATTATCAAATTACGTATAAAGGAAAGACAAAATGAAGTGGCCGCCTTCCATCCATCCAGTGCAACGTATAATTCCAGAAATACCTCATGCACCCGTATTCGTCTGTTTGAAAATTTAAATTTGCCGCCATTTAATTATCGTGGGCACAAAAAAAATTGGATGGTAATTTATTAATGAAATTGATTGTAGTTTATAAGATCGGGCATCAACCTAGGAAAAAATCTGAATTCACCCTTGGGCCCCGTTCCTGTTGCCCTGTACGTGACGGCGCACCTACTGCCCTCCCGCTCGCACACTCGCAAAGTATATGCCTGAGCAACTATATGTAACGTGGCAATATTTTTAAAGATAGAATTGGTACTATTTATAATTATGTGCAATCATAAAGGCTGGGTCACACCAGATGCGTGTACGTGCGCGTTGCGTGGCCGCCACCCGTTGCCACCCACCTCCCGCCACTGCCACCCGTCGACACCCAACGCCACCCGTCGCCGCCCGCCATCTCCAGCCTCAGCCCGCCGCCACCCGCCTCCCCCCGCTGCCACCCGTCATCAACCGTCCCCGTCGCCACCCGCCTCCCCCCGCTGCCGCCCGCCACCCGTCGCCACCCACCGCCACCCGCCTCCCGTCGCCGCCGCCCGCCTCCCCCCGCTGCCGCCCGTCACCACCCGTCGCCGCCCGCCTCACCCCGCTGGATGCGGGTGGCGCAGAACAGGTCATTGTGGCAATCTTTAGGGGAGGCTTACGTTCAGCAGTGGAAGTCTTTCGGCTGATATGATGATGATTATGATGATGATGAATTATTAGTCATAATAAAGTCTAAAAGTGGTAGAACACATTTTTTGTCGACTGTACATAGGTACGGTCGCACGGAGGCGCACAAATTTGAGTTTATTACTACATTTCAAGTGATAACTGATATACATACAGTCTGTTACCATCAAGCGGGTTTTTATTGGAGTTACATTTCTTTAGATTTTTTAATTAAATAGTGCTCAGGACATTGTCAAGAATCTTCATCTAGGTATCATCATCATCATCATTTAAATATTTTGCAAACGGGTTATTCACGTAATTTACGTCGATAATTGCCGGACATGTATGTATGTTTGTATCGACATAAATTGCGTGAGTAACCCGTTTGCTAAATATTTAAATATGTTAGAGTCTCACGTTAGTTATGAATTCTAAAATCTTCATCTCGTTACTCAGTGACAATAAAAGCCTCCATGATGGTCTAGTTGCTGCATGTAAGTATTATATGTATTTAGTTAGCTAATCCTCTAGGCTTATCGCGAACTTCGAAAAATGAAAATTTCGGCCATCTTTCTCTTGCAACTTATTTTCGATATGCAACTTATTTTCAATCGTATTTCGGTATACATAATTATACGTATAGTGTTTAGAGTTCAAATACCGGCGAGGAAATTATTTGTGTATTTATTTATCACGAATATTTGTTTCTTGGTCGTGGCTAAGAGGCAGCCAGGTATTTAAGTATCTATATGAATTTATCTCTCTAATATTCATTTTTACATGTCATTGAAAAATGTATGTTATGTTATGGTCACCAGCATTGCCTGAGGGGTGCGATCTACCCATTAGAATAGACGGGGCAGATTCGACCTACTGCCGACAAGGACGCGTATGACGGACTTGAGGCTTCGTCCGTTAGTACAGCGACGCACACCCGAACGTGACCATCTCCCTACCCCCAACATTTACAGCTTACAGACAATTTATATCTGGAGGCTTTTGATGGTCCAGCGTTTATCGTGGCATGTGTCACTCGTTAATATTAAAAAGTGACAGAAACTACGACAAACAATAAAAACGCAACCATCATCACTGCCTACTGGTATCAGACTGTACACATACAACCGTTGGCCACACACCACTGAATACGTTTAGTTATATTATTGCACTTACTACGCTTAAAGTCCGGCAAACCATGTTACGCATTTTAATAAATGCCCGGTCGCCGGTAACATACTGTATACATCAAATCATTGGGCAAAGGCTACTGAAAATGTTTGTTTAGGTATATTATTGAACTGAATAAAACTATAGTACGGTAGGTAACTCATATTACCGGTTTTTAAAAATACCCGGACGCCGGTAACAGATTGTATACCGGATGGAAATAATTTTTGGGTCAGTGAGGGCAACTACCAGATTCAGAGTAGCTACGCGAAAATAGTCTTAAAAGACTTTCCCTCGATTTTAAATTAATAAAGATTGGCGTTTACACATTTTGGAAAAACATACAGGGTGGGAGAAAATGATCATTTTAGACAAACTTTTTTTTTGACGCCAATATATCCTGTTTCTGTTCAGGACCGAAAGCTCGTAAGGGACCAAAAAAAATGTTTCGGCTAGAAAAGCCACAAATCAAAATATCAAATTCACAATCAAATTGTATGAAAAAAAAAAAATCTCCCTTTATTTTTAATGCCCATCGATTCTATTCCTATCCAGTAGTTCCAGTACCAATAGTTTCCTAGGGGTCACCTTACGGCGATGTACAAAGAAGACAAAGATTCAAGAAAACTGGTTTCATAATTTTACTATGGGAAAAAAGTGTCTTTTATCTCTTTATCTGTCACGATTGGCATAAAAATAATAAGCGTGAAATAGTAGATTGTGTCACAAGGGATCAAAATGGTATATTTCCGAAGTGGGCGTATATTGAATCTTGAATAGAGCGACGGATTCCACAATTGAATTCCGACCGTAGGGAGGGATCCTAAAGTGGAATTCTGAGCGTAATGAAGGACTCAAGCGTTAACGCCCAAGACGAAATAATTTTGATACCGTGTGACACATACTGCTTTTCACACCACTTTTTTTTGGTCCCATATAAGCTTTTGATCCTGAACAGAAACAGGATCAATTTAATAATTTAGGCATAATTTTTTTTTTGTCACAAAATATTACCATTTTCACGCACCCTGTATGTTTTTTCCAAAATCTGTAAACGCCAATCTTCATTAAGTTAAAATCAAGGGAAGCTCTTCCAAGTCCAAGGCCATTTTCGCGTAGGTAACTACTAGCCAAAAAGAATTTCCACCCTGTACACATGCTAAACATTTTTTGGTTACAAGGAAACCAATTTTTCATACAAGAAAAACTGTTATTTTTGAAGTTGACGCGAATGGTCGATCTTCCTCGTTTTCGATTGAAAATTTGAGTCTTGCGACTTACGAATAGTATTTATACAAACCTACGCGATCCAAAAAATTCATCCACTATTTTTGCTTATACTGCTTGTATGTCCCTCGTTTACACTATAAAATCTGATGAGAGAATGTTTTTCGTTAATGATGAATGAAAAACTTGTTGAATGAAGTTTTATTTATTAGTCGTATTACCCAATGGTTCAAAACTACGGTTTAAATGTGAGACAAACTTTTAAAGACTTAATTAAATTCATTTTACCGGCATGGGCTCGTCAAGCATAGTCCTCTCGTCTCAACGGAGTGATCGCGACTTGCCGCGCCCACGGATGCAAATAGAAGATATAGCAAATCGCGCGAAATGCGCGACGGGAGAGAACACAGCGCGCGAAATAAAAGGGGTCTATACGCCAAATGCATTTTACCTCTCTATCTCTTAAACATGACAACCTATAAAAAAAGTTACGCCTATCATCGCTCGGCATTAGTTTAAGCTACAAAATGCTAAATTATTACTATATAGTTGCAAGTATTATAGCATGCAAAGTAACGTCAGGAAATAAAAACTCCTCGAAAATTAGACATGTTTTCGTGGTCGATTTCTATCAAGCGAACTTCAATCCTTTACGAATTTGTTCTCTATCGGCCCTTGCAAATATGATGTAATTTCTGTATGTATGATATTGTAGCATATTTTCATGTTTAAGACATCTTAAAATGCAATCTCCGAACTGGAACAATTTGGGTGTAGGCGCCCTATGAGTGTGCAGCCGCTCGAGCATCTACGAGTACTCAGAGGCCTTAGACTTAGGAAGTGAGTGTAGCGACGAAATTTATGAAACGTTGACATGTGTTTTTTTATATAAAAATTGAGTTTGTGGTGAAATGACAGAACACGTCCCTATTCTTTATTCATGTTCTCCAACATAAAATAACGAAACCCGTTATTAATTATCAATTTTTTTTAAGAAAACTCTGCTTATAAATTAGAAAGTTTGCTCAATTTTCAGTACTTTGAAGGCCATTTTTAGGGTTCCGTAGCCAAAATGGCAAAAACGGAACCCTTATAGATTCGTCATGTCCGTCTGTCCGTCTGTCACAGCCGATTTACTCGCGAACTATAAATGCTACAGTACCGAAATTTGGTCAGAATATGTGTTGTATAAACCGCTACAGGATTATGATACTAAATTGTAAAAAAAAACATTGGGGTGAAAACATTTTTTTAGATGTATAAATATAAGCGTGTGGGGTATTAATTAATAGAAAGGTCTTTGAAAATGATATGAAGGATTATACCTACCTACATCTCATTTTTATTTAAGCAAATCGTTTTCGAGATATCAGCTCTCAAAGTCTGAAAAATGTGTCCCCCCCCCCCTCTACTTTTTAAACTACGCGATATAAAATTCCAAAAAAATATATGTTATGCACATTAATAAGCTCTATCAACGATTTTTGGTTTGATTAAATTATCTCCTATAGTTTTTGAGGTAGGTTGATTTAACTGTATTTTTTTAATAATAAATTGATAATGGTACGGATTTACGGAACCCTTCGCGCGCGAGTCCGACTCGCACTTCGCCGGTTTTTTTCCTAACAGGTTGAGTTTGGGCAGCAAAAAAAATACGTGTCCGTTATTTTAGACTACTCTATAACATTATATTATATCAAAATGAATCAAATCGGAGTCGGACAGTTGGGTACCCTAACCTTCCTTGTTAGAGTTGCGCGTGCAATTAAATTTGCCCCATGACGTACAACACATGCGCGAGCGCGAGCGGTGATGCATTTCCAGCTCGCGGAGGTCGCCTCGCCCGCTCGGCGGCGGCGCCTCGTTGCCAGGGGGGCGATTTTTGAGATTCGAACGCTCGAATCTTTCATTCGAAAATAAATAAAAACGATGAAATGCTATTTTTGAAATTCTAGTGATAGAAAGTTCAAAAACGACTGCGGTTGACCATTCGTATTCAATTCTATTGATAGAAATTGGAGAAATTCGTAGATACTCCAATAAAGTGTCACTGTCAAGTCTGTCAACTGAGACCCTACCGCGAACCACGAACGAAGTGTTGGCTCTCTCTCGCACTTGCGAATTCGTACGTAAGTGTGACATAGGCAACACTTCGTTCGTGGTTCGCGGTAGGGCATGAATGTAGGATTAATATGGATTTGACAACGTTATAATAATAGCAAGAACGAAAGGGATGGTCTTATGAAACTTTTTACTAGTGGAAGTGAAAAGGAACGATAATCGTCCGTCCTTATCACTGTGCCACTATTTTTTGTGTGTGTGTGCATTAGATGCTAAATGTAAGTGCCAGACAAATGCGTTGAATACGTCACTAAGTGCCTGTGTGGCACTTTCTTCTTAGTAGTAAGTGACTATGTCTATCCCTCTTAGTGGCACACTATGTGCGGCCCCTCGCGGTAGGGCCTCTGTTGATGTTTGTTTGTGTGCACCATAGATTAAATAACATTGATCGTAGATTTACGTTCCGATTCACTAGCGGTACATGTTTTTTTATAATAAAAACCGTTAAATAATGTTTAATATGTTATAATTCATTATTATTTTTAGCTGGAATATAAATTCCGACGTCAGTGTGCCATAATTTAGCTTTATTACATTAAATTAAAAAACCGGTAAATATCGACTTTCTGCGTGCAACGTGTCGCAAAGATATCGATAATCAATCTCTAGCTTTTCGAGTGCGACTTTCAAAAATAGGGTATATTGGCTTCATTCGAAAATAGTCGTGAAAAATTTTGTCATTCGAATTTGAATTCGAACGGGAATTTGAATTCGTGCGATAGAAATTCAAAAATCGGC